>CM029380.1:20961217-21088717 GCA_017165825.1 Hepsetus odoe
AAAGGCTTCATTATTCAGAACAGACATTTCTTCTTATTAAATATCATAAATGAATGATGATGCTTGGTGTGTGTTTTGCTATATTTGTATTAGGGGCATTATAATGGGATGCGTCACAGAGAAAAATGTTCTTCCTCCTTGAATGCATTTCACTAAAAAGTATTGTTGTGGTTGTTGTTGTTTGGCCACTAGTTGAGACTAGTTGGCCACAGGATCGGAAGATTGTGGGTTCAAACCCCTGGTTGCCCTGAAGTACCCTTGAGCAAGGTACCGTCCCTGTCACTGCTCCCCGGGTGCTTTTGTAGCCGCCCCCCGCTGCACATTTACATTTACATTTACGGCATTTAGCAGACGCTCTTATCCAGAGTGACTTACATTTCCTAATTACAGGTACAGTCCCCCTGGAGCAGCTCAGGGTTAAGGGTCTTGCTCAGGGACCCAGTGGTGGTAGTGCTTGAGGTGGGATTCGAACCGGGGACTTCTTGACCCAGAGGTCTGTAGGCAAGTACCCTACCACTAGACCACCACCACCGGGCAATTTCGTTGTGGTTCACTGTGCTGTGCGTTCTCGCAAGAATAGTCACTTTCACTTTTTTGGGCTGTAAAATTTTTATGTATTACTTGTTGTGTAATTCCACAATTTTGATGCCTAGTAAGTTTTTAATCGCACCAATAAATGGCCTGAAATCATCGTTTTCTTATTCGAATGCATTTTATCTTTGAAAAAATGAAATGAAACTGACAATTTTTTTATGCCTTTAAATTCCCAGCTTCATTGCATTCTACGGTGTCACTCGGTAACCGCTTGGGCTGCAGTGGACCCAGGCTGGGATTATTTCTGAGATGTAGAAATGTGTAATTTGGACATTTAAAGGGTTCATTCCAATATGTCCACCATTTCTATAAAGTTTATTGTATATCATACACACAGGTCTATGCAAATGTTTGCACAACCGATTTTCTAGGGGAACAAGTTAAAAGAAAAGTTAACAAAAGTAACTATAAAACGTGCCAACTTTTTTGCACATGCTACACTTTTCCCTCCTTATATGTTAATTTGAGCCAACCAGGAGCAGACCTGTGTTCTCTAGAGAGGACATGTACATTGGTTCTCACCTAAATATCTCTAACTAGTGCATTAAAACTTTTGCAAGTATTGCGTTTGAATTTACAAACTTTAGGCAAAAGTGTGGGTCTTATACGTTTAATTTATGTGGAAAAGAAATATCTGAAACAAGCTCATTGCGTCACTTATTCCACAGCCCAGAAGATGTTGTGTTGTTGTTGTTGCTTTAAATAATATAAAAGGTTTCATCGCTAACCCCAAGGGGAGGCCATAAGCAGAAGGCGTTCAGCAGTATGCGCAGTGGTGACTGGAGTGTTTGGAGCTTAAATAAAGAATTCATCTCCGTGGGTTGATTTCAGCACTGGACAGCTCCCAAGCCTGTGCCGCTGTTTCTCTGGCCACCGCCTAGTCACAGCTGCACGGTGCTATTAAATGAGCTACATCTGCACCAGAGCAGAAAAAAATGGCTGTTGTTCAGGGAAACCTTGGCTCGTCAACTGTTATGGCTCATCATTTGGCTGGTGTTTCTTCCTTTTAACGGCTGAAGTGTTTGGACTGAAAAGGATGGCGGTGAGGGAGGGGGATTGTTGTTGTTTTTAACTTGGTGTGCATTTTTACATTTCTGTTGGCATCAAAACATGGATATACGCAGCAGCAGCATTAAACATTCAGACGCTTCAGAGCACCATCCAAAATCAAAAGTTTGGTGCGCCTGAGGTAGGCTGACTCAGAGGGTCCGAATCGGATACGCTGTAAATAACTTCCTGTGATTATTCCTGTAACCCCCCCCCCCCAAAAAAGAGCTTTCTTATTAATCCCCTGTTCTGTCTCATATGTATTAAAAACCAGCCCAGTAATCTCATAACTAAAATCCATACCCTGGGAGAGGGAAGGAAAAAATTAAGGCTTATAAGGAGACAGGAGGTAAAATAATGCAATTCATTTCTTCAAATCCCCTTCTTTCTCACAGGGCATCTTTCACTTTCCATGCGCCATTCCTCTGAATACAAATGTAACATTGTGTAGTGAGATATTGGTTGCCGTGACAATGAGGCTTCTTTCCACCAATAATTTGGATTGTTCATTAACATGACGATGGATATTAATGGGGCTCCCATTTATGGTGCTGTAAAATGTAAGATTTCAGAAATGAGAGCATTTCGCTTTATTGTAGTCGGTTACTGGGCGGCTGTTCTAGCTGTGAATTCAGGTCCATGAATCCTGGACGGACCATTCAGTTCTATATTAAAAGACCCTTTTTTGTAAACTGTACTTTAAATAATGCAAAAATGCAAAAAGCACTTATTAGAAGAACCTACATTTTAAATGGTATTTTAAATCAAGAGTCAAAAGAACTTTTGGAAGTTACCAAGAACCTTCACGCGACGTAACAGTTCTTTACAAGCGGAAATGTTCTTTCAAGAAACTTTACATCGTGGGGAGGGATGTTTCTTTTATGAACCGTTCATTAAAAAGTTCTTCTTTTTCTTTTCCATCACACTAAAATCCTTTTTCTGGCAGATTAAGTACAGTCTTTAAAATTGTGCAAATAAGGTTTCTTGACAAAATCATGCAAAACCCAATCGGAGCTCTCTAAAGAACCGTGTCTGTACAGATGTTTGTGAATGTGAAGAATGTTTTAATAGTTTTAATCTTCACATATGGGAAAGGTTTTTTTTACCCATTAAAGGCTCCTTGTTGAGGTTCTTTAAACTTCACCCTCACACATATATAAATGGTTTTTAACACAGTTTTTAAGGAACCAAAACTGGTTCTTCTATAGACGGACACATTTTGGGGGGTATTTTTGTTTTTAGAGAGTATGTAACACTGAATGAGCAAAATGCAAATAGAATATTTCTTACAAAACTGGAAATGCAGAACAACAAATGACAGTTTGTAGAACTTTTGAACGTAAATGCTTGAGCTAGTAAAAAGTAAAAGTGACTTCTTGTCATTGTGAGTACATGGCACAGCACACAGTGACCCACAACGAAATTACACCTCTGCATTTTACCCACACAATCACACACGTGCAGCAGGGGGAAGCTATTGAAAGCGCCCCGGGGAGCAGTGACGGGGACGGTACCTGGCTCAAGGGTATCTTAGTGCAACCTACTGGTCTGGGATATGAACCCATGACCTTCTGATCCTGGGGCCAAGTCCCTAAACAGTAATTCTATTTTAAGATGAATTAATTTTTTGGTTACTATGCCTCAGAGACGGCTCTGTGTAAACAGCCTATGTTCGGATTGGCTGTCTTTCATTGCATCTCTTTCAAAAATCAGCCCACGCTTGTATCTAAATTGTGAAAGACTGCTGAATGAGGTTGAATGACTAATTGCATTGATTTTTGGGACTTTTTTAATGATAAGATTGAACGATTCAAACCACCTGTTTTGTCAGTTTCCACCAACGGTCTAAGTGAACAGGCGACAGAATAAACGTGGTTTGGAAAAGTAGTTGCCCATCAATCAAAGTGAATGCACTTCTGGTTGTGTTACATTCTTACATCCTTCATGCTTATGGGAGTATGCAGTTTGGGACGCAGCCTGTGTTTATTCATGAACTCTCTTCAGTTTTACATGCTATCGTCCCTTTAAACGTCTTCTTGCTCCAGAGTCCGGAGTGATTTATGGGGAGGAGCAATGTGAATGTGTTTAGATAAGAACAGGCTGTGTATTTTTCTACCGGCATCACGTAAGTGTGATTAGAGAGGAAAGCTTTGCTCGGGGGAACATCATTTCCCTGCTAGACAGGCGTTCGGGTTTTCATCACAAATTGACAGGCATCTCGGGCCGCTCACCTCCGTCCTTGCTGCATTAAGGGCTGCAGCATCGTCAAGCCAACAGGCCCTTTGAATGTTTACTGTGGCCACACTTAAAGAAGAAAAACACATTAAGAGCAATGTGCTCTCAGAATGATTACATTACTGATGGACCACTCACACACACTCTCAAAGAAATCAGCGGCGCTTGTTTGGGCAAGCGCTGCATTTCCGCATCTTAGGCAGCAGACTGTATAACAATTAGCATATAGCGACTGGATAGAGAAGCTCTGCGGGTGAATCGTCCTCTGTGACTCAAAATTGCTTTTCCATTTTGTTTGCCACATTAAGACGAAACAGGTGGGGCTGTAACCAATTCTCTTCTGTAATTAACTGTCATCCTGTGGAATAAATATAATGGGGAAAGATAGAGGAGGCATCAGCTTGAAAGAGGCTGAGAGATATGTCCTGAAGGCCCGTGTCTGTTGGTGGTAAGTGGTGATTACGACAGCGACAGTGCTGGAGATGTTTGTGCTGCAAGTGTTGTGGAAAGCTCAGACCTTTTGCCAGATCTTTGAAAGGCCTAATGCTTCATGATAACACAGTGGATGCAGTCCTCTGCTCCTCTAAAGCGCTTGTTTTCTGCAGCTTTTAAACTACCATTAACCCTCCAAGGTCACTGCATTGCCAAGGATAATATGTTGTGTTTACTTGCCATGAATTATTTTTCACTCGCTGCGCATTGAAACATAAAGAAAGACATTTGGTCAGAAGAACAGGCTTTCAACTGGTGCCAGAATAGCTTTCGTTATCAGGAAATATTTTATTTTGATCCCAATGGGACATTGTGTTGTTCTGCAAATGGAAAAGAAAACACTATTTTGCATGTTTGTTTGTCATTTTACATGAAAATAGAATGTTACTGTTGAAGAGATATTAAAACTGTAGAGGAGGAGTCGTTTAATGCTTAAACAGTCTTTAGTCGAAGAAACTGAACCAAACAAAGGGGTTATCAGAGCTGTAATGACCAACCATAACCAAGTCCAGTTTATGTCTATAGCAGGACAGTTTAACTTTAATCTGACACTTAATATCAGGTGTAAGTCTCATAGTGCAATATTTTTTTGCCATAATCTAATACAAAAGGTAAGCCATCCTGGTCTATTAATTCTACACCTATGCAGTGGACCTACAGGGTAGGTGAGGCTCTTAAACTGGACGATGGAGTGATAATAAAAGTGGACAATTTTTGAACAGTTTAGTATTTTAGGGGTTTGAGCAATATTCCACCATAGTATCTGTATTTTTTCTTCCCAGCTGGTCCTCCTCAGAGAGAATAGCTCTTGGTGTCCGTTGTTAGACCTAAATCTACCCTGCACTTGCTGCACCTCCACCCCTAAACCTTTCTGTAATTACCGGCCTTTTAAATTTATCTGTGTCATAGTTTAATCTTCTCCAGCCAAACTCTGGGACCAAGGTTACCCGCCCAAATCTTTTCATGAACACTTTTTAATTGCTTTTTAAAACACACTGTGAGTGCCGGGTATTACGTTAAGTTTCTCAGCAGAGATTTTTTTGAGTGTGTGGTCTAATAGTTGTGCTCCCTGTTACCCTGCAGGTGAGTTCTCATTAGCAGGAACAATCAATAAACCTGGAAATGTCTGTGTATAGTAACAATAAATCTGTCCCCTGATTGGAGGTCCTCTGGCCGTGCAGAATTTGGTCTATAACAAAAAAAAAAAGAAAAAAAAAAAGTGCTCTCAAGCATATCTTGTGCTTCTAAACACCTTGTTTAAATGCTACAGAACAAGCGTTCTTTCAAAGACAGGTTACCATTAACTTCACAAACCCTTTTGCACATTCAGTGACTATGTACGGACTTTAAAGCTTTTCACTGTCACGTTGTGCAAAGCAGGCAGCGGACATATTTCTTGAGAAATAAAACTGGTCTTTGTAACTCCTAAAGCAGGGCATTTGTGGCTGAAACTAATTATCACACCACTCAACACTGGAATCCACACGTTACAGGTTAGGCGATTACATTTCACAAGTTAGAGTGGGGAGTTTGGAATGTCCAGGAGATGTTTTTTGGTTTCCTTTGCTACTGCAAGACCAAGATTTATGTGGTATGAGCCCAATAGCTGCAGTAGAAACTCATCATTCAAAACAATGAGGACAGGAGAGGCATTAACACCCATGGTATCAAATATTGCAGCTGCTTTCCTGTTTCCTGACAGCAAAGCTCTTTTAAAACATATTGTCCCTGCAATAGAAAAAAAACTTCATAACTCTTTTTTCTACTCTTTTTGCTCCTTTTGTCTTCTGCCCTGTATGCTGTGCAACAAATGGGCCGACAGAAATGGTCTAAAATGACTTTGTGGAAACATTAACAGATGTAAAGATGGTTTCTCTCGCTATAAAAGTCACGGGGAAAGGAATGATTTAATGCACTTGATCCAGGCGTGTATTTTATCGCCACATGCATATAGAACCTCAACGCAGTTATTGTAGAATGCAAACACAGAAAGACAATATTCATGTAGAAACAGTGCACACCAATTTTTATATTTGAAATTGTATAAAAACACTTTGCAGACAAAGGTATTAAACAATCTCAGATTAGTAGAACATAAAAACATAACAATAATTACAATGAAATAAAGAATTACAAAGAATTACGGTAAAATAAGAAATGTTAGATGTGTCTAAAATGATCAACGGTGCTGTAGATTCTGAACGGACTCTGTGAGCTTTCAGAACTCATTTCAAAAGTCAAGCTCAAATGTTAGCAAATGATACGTTTCTACACCAATTTTTTTAAACTCTTGCCTTAACGACAATGCCAGTCCTGTCAGGTGCAGATTACACAGATTTCCACTCCATTTTAGCCCAATATTTCATGAACTGGCTGCATATTTCAGCCCAAGTTCACGGAAAATGACCCCCCATCACATCTGTCGAGGTCGTCACCCACAGACACTCTACAGCGATTTTCCTGGAAAATGGGAGTCAGTGTTGTATTATGTTTGCACATGAATCACGGCGTTAGTGGAAGAGTGGGCTTAAGTGGAGAGGAACTCGAGAGACTGGTGTAATCCGCGTCTGACAGGATTGGGACTGTCATTAAAGCTGGAAGACACATAACCAAGCTTAAGCGAAGAGCGGAGGGCAAGTGACTTATTTATCATTCAATGAGTTTGAAAGCAATGAATGAAAAATCGTTTTTTTGACATTTTTTGTAAATAAATTTGCCCTATTATTCCAGTTTGAAATAAATCTTCTGGTCCAGTACACCAGTTGCCCTTTACATTATGTCAACCTTTCCTCCAAATTAGCCCAAATTACTCTGATTTGAGCCCTTTAACATTAGCGAACACTGGAAAAGGAAATTTCTCCTGTAAATTTCTTCTTTTCATTTTTCCAAAAAATGTTAATCTGGCAAGTAACTCCTATCATTCGAATGCTGAACGCTATTCAAACACTGCAGATACTGCATGGCAGGAGGGACCGTAAGACGTTTTTATGTCAAAACCAGATGGGAAAGAGCATCTGAAGAATCTCACAGGCATATGCATGAAAGAGTGCTGGGAATAAAACAATTAGAATAAAAAAGGGAAGGAAAAAAGCAGCCTGCATAAACACACAAACCTTTTCCAACCCCATATGTGTTCATTTGACAAATTAGTGTAGATTCTGAACCGCCTGACCTTTACTGGCATTAGTTATGCAGGACTGTGTCGTGTGGGTGAAGTGATTCCTTGTGGTTGTGGCGTATTTCTGGAGGATTTCACATGGTAAGAGAATGATGCACAGACCTGTCAGGCTTAATATAAGAGAGTTTAAATTTATTGGAGAGAAAGAGGATATCCCGAAGCTGTCACAGTTTAAGTAATGCTGCCTCAATATTTCTCCAAGGCACTGGAGATTTGTCATACATGCAGACTTGAGGAGCGTCCAGTAGAACCTGATAGTGTCTGACTACATATGAATTCACTTGTCCCTCCAAATGAGTGTAACCCGTATACCCTGAGATGATGAAATGGGCCGCAGAGAAATTAAAAGAATATCCCTGAATGCTGCTGTACGCTGTGTCTATGCTTTTGGATCAACACGCATAATAATTTTAACACCGATTCGCACACAGGTTCTGAATTTTGAGCGAATGCAAACAGGAATAGGGGACTGTATAATGAATTTAAGGCTATGACTGGTCTGACCGTATGGACCTTAGGAGGAGGTGTGAGAGAATGTCTTATGAGAGGATTTCCCTCAGTCACTCTTATCTCTCTTTAATTAAAGGTTTCACATATTCTTTCTTGAGTTGCCAAACACTGTGTGCATGAGGTTTTACTGCAGCCCACATCATTGAAGCAACACAGTGAAAAAGTAGAGCCAATATTTTCCTTTTCCTTTCACTTTCCTTTCCTTCCTGGCGCTCTATCACTGTCGCTGGTATGCATAAACCACAAATGCTTCCATCCACCAACCAGAACCAATTCAGCAGAATGACATCTTATTTTACAAAGAAGGACAGAAGGTAATGCTGTAAAAGTAGGAAATGTGAACTTGACTTCTATCATAAGCACACTTTGACTAAATGGGTTTTGAATCATCTTTGAGGAACTGAGTATTCAAGTCAGCCCGAATCACTCATTTTCTTACTTAACCATAAGCGTTTCTTAGTGAAACCTGATGTTTTGTGCAATATAATGCTCATAACAATGATAAGCAGGATAGAAATTCATTCACCCGGTATTAACTGGATCATGGGTGAAGCGGTGGCCTCGTATTTAGGGACTAGGCTCCATAATCAGAAAAGTGAAAGTGACAACCCTTGTCATTGCGAGGTCACAGCACAGCAAGCGTGAACCACAACGAAATTGGACCTCTGCTGTTAACCCATGCACACAAACACCGTGCAGCAGTGGGCAGCTATTGAAAGCGCCCGGGGAGCAGTGACGGGGACAGTACCTTGCTCAGGGGTACCTCAGGGCAACCTACTTGTGAGGGAATCGAACCCACAATCTTCCGATGCAGAGCAACTCCCTAACCACTAGGCCACCGCTGCCCCAGAAGGGTGTGGATTCAATTCCTAGAACAGTAGGTTGCTCGGAGGTACCCTTGAGCAAGGCGCCGTCCCCAGCGCTGGATATGGCTGCCCACTGCTGCATGGTATGTACGGGTTAAATGCAGAGAATGTATTTCGTTGTGCTCTTGAGCGTTAAACTGTATTTCACAATGACAGACAGTGACTTTCGCTTTTCAAAACTCAACGCTGATATTCCTTTTCCTTTAAAGCACAAACAAACAAACAAACAAAAAATAAACAAGACTGTACAACATTCGACTGTGTATTTCTGTTTCTGAATGTTTTGTAACTTGGGAAAACAAATCTTCATAGCAAGCATCCATCATGCTTTTCTTTCTTTCTTTCTTTCTAGCCCTTTTACTACAAAACCAGAAAAGGAAACAAAAAAACCTATGACTTCAAAAAACATTCAAATGTGAATGAAGGAAAATGGCTGCTTTGTTTGTATTCGTGTGTGTGTGTGTGTGTGTGTGAATGTGTGTGTGTGTGTGTGTGTGTGGAGAGATGTGTTCATCTATCTTCATTCAATCACACTTCACACACAGAAGAAAATGCCTGAAATACTGCTGAACTTTTCATGACCTCACGTGCACGAACGATGCAAAACGAGGTGAAATAACTGACCAGTGAAAAGAGAATGAATAAATCCAGTAAGGAGGGATGCAGCACTGATGGTCTGCAGCAGGTCGCCCAACTAGCGTAGCTGAGATTGGGATACATGCAGCTTTTAACTGAAGTGCAGTGTTTTCATCTGATGATTGGTGGAGCGGTGGGAAGCAGTGGGGAAAATATAACGGGCACATTAGTAATAATGGTTAGTAGAATGTTTCCATTCGGCTTATAAAAGCTGATTCAAGGAAGGTCATTACACCTCCATCAGAGAAACATGATTTCTGTCTTTTTTAGGGACAATGACAAATGAAACAAAAAGAAAGTTTATGTAGAAACATTTATGTTAACTTTAAGGCCTGGAAGAATATTACATTTTAACACTGCTTTCTTTGTAGTAACTCTTAAATCATGAAACTCTTGTGCTGAATTTCTTTTTAGAGCTGTAGGTGACAAAGCATTCAGACGAACTTACAGATGCTATTATTCAGAGTCATCAGAATAAACCTGTTGTCGTCCTGATAATGTAAGTCTCCTCCTAATTGTCACACAAAGTGGTCTAAACAGTGAAATCAGCCTGGAAGGATTTGATGGCTATGTTCTTGCAGATGAAGGGCTTTCCTGCAGGCCATTCCATGGCTGCTATTGATCTGAACACTTTGGCAGAGATTGATGGCACTGAGCTCTGCTGACAGGACGCTTTATGGCAGCTCCTGTCAGACTCTGGGCTGTTCCGTGTGGATGTTGCGCCCTTAAGCGCTGATCCAAGTCCAGCTTGATTTCTAGGCTAGAGTTTAGGTTGAGAAAATAGGTAGGTAGGTGCTTTTCCGATTCCATTCCCATCCATTATAAAGCAGATCCTTTATAAATCAGCAATTAATGGCCCCCTTTCCTCTGTCGTCTTACTTAAAGGATTATTTGCCCTAATCGATATATGATTCCTCCCTCTTTTCTTCTTATCTCGCTTTAATTAATGGTATCTTATTTCCCGTGCCAAGTCTTTCCCCCTCAGTCCTGCGGGCTCACCCATGCTAGGTCTTAATTGGGCTTGATTTTGCGTGACCTTCATTGTTTTGACAGGGACATATCAGAGGGAGGCAGCACCCTCGTACCTTCCGACTCCCTCGAGAACAACAAAAGGACGTTAATGAAGGGCAATTACTGCGTGTGGTTCGTGGGGGCTTGTCAGCAGGTCATATGAGTGTGACACCATGGAGTGGATCGGATTTCCATGCTGTGTATGAGTGTGTTGGAATGAAGAGACATTGCATGGTTATGACATGCTGTACACCAGCTGTATATTCTGCATCCTCCAGCTCTTTAATTCCAAGCAGAATAAAAATGAAAACGCAGCTAAAAACATTATCATCCTTGACTGTTCTTGAATAGAAACCTTTGCATTTTGTTTTTTTTTTTGCTGGTGGTTAACGCTTTTCAGTGTCGATCATTAGCTTAATATTTATGTCTTAATTCCAAACTCGCAAATCACATCACATCACACTTGATTACATTCACTAAACACTTTTAGCAGACGCTCACATGAACTGGACTTTGAATGCAGAAGCTTCAGTGTTCTTTCAGATGAGCCCTGGCAGACAGAAAAAACAGAATTAGGTAGTTCTTGATTTTGTTGTAGGCAGCTTAGTGAAGAAGTGATTTTATTCAGATTTTGTGTGATTTGTGTGATTTTTGCTCATTCTGTTTATCATTTAGCCCAGCAGGGAACCGGTTCTTGAACCAGTTCTAAACAGGATTCTTTAAACCTTTAAAAGACTCTTTGAACATGCTCACATTTGCACCAGTTGAACGTGGAAATGCTGCAATCAAGTGATGTGTCATCAACAGAAATGGAACAACACAATGAAATGCAGGAGAAAAACATGCCGGATAATGTCTAGTTCCAGCTGGGAACTTTCTTTTCACAGTCCAAACCCATTTATCTTTGATTGAAATGCTCTGAATGGTTAGAAATATGATGTTTCCTGTTGTTGGAAAAGGGCTTAATGGGGCTGAAAATTAATGATGACGTTTGACATGCTGTGGCATGTGATTTGTGGTCATCGCTCTATGGTTACTATGACAACCATGGTAACATGAATGGAGTCTCTACATAAAGTTTCTTTACTGCCATTCCTGGGGTCAGTTCATTCCTCCAGCACACCTCTTTCAGCTTATCTCTTAATTAACGAGTGTTTAAGCAGAAAAATAACTAAACTGGGCCGCACTCAAGCTTTTCAGGTGAACCTGGAGAACCATGAGGTGATGTATGTTGATTACAGCTATAAATAGTACCGTGCGTAATAATGTAGTGTCTGTTCTGTGGTTGTCTTATTGATTGTCCTTCGTAGGAACCAGTGTCACTGATGAAAATAATTGGGTGCATCCTATTAGAGTGAAGTGGTCAGGCGTTTGCGCTCACACACACATGCACGAACACGCACATACATACACACACAGCTCAAATGACTGTTCTGGTTTCCAAAAAGTGCATCATTATACCCTCAGTGAGCACCCGAGCTACTTATCTCCGCCAGGGTTGCAGTGGATGCTGGATCCAGCATCCACCATCCATTTTACATCTTCAGTCTAACACCAGCTAAAAGGACCCAGGCTTTCCCACTGGGAATTGAACCATGAACACCTTCCCTGTGAGGGGACAGTATAAAGCACTGCAGAACTGTACCTCCAATAGTTCAGGAGCCCTGAATAATAAGGCATAGGCTTAAAGTTGAATAAAAAGTCTCTTGATCAAGGGATTAAGAAACCTACAATGAGCATAATCTATATATAGTCTCTCACCACCTCCAATATGCAGGCCAAAAAGCAGTGTGCATTAGGTTTCTGTTCATCATTGCTTTAATTAGCATCTGCAACATTGCAAAGCATCAAAGCATAGATAGCATCCCATCCTCTTCCCCAGCCAATGCTTCATTCCAGCCAAGAAGGTCAAAACAGCACTTAAAGTGGCATTTAGTGTCTGAAATGCAATCACGCTGCCTGATTGCACTGGCATTCATAATCACAGCACCAGATGACTGTCCTCAGCAATGGCTCCTTGAAATCAAGGCGGTGTCACTTGTTATGTATTAGATGCTCGCAAGCGTCTGGTCTTGACAAAGAGGCACCATTAATATTGCAAAGGCTATTTTAATTAGTAATGCTGTAAAGGGCCACTCGTCACTAATGTGCAAACTGCAGCGGCAAGACCTAATATTTTACTAGTGCAGCTCTTAGCACACCTCCATTCGCTGTGTGATTAAATCTAGGCTGGTGTGCTGCTGAAATGTGTCAGCCTGCCAGAGCTCGCTCCTGGAGGGTGTTTAGATACTTTACATCTGTGGACAGATAAATGATGTGTTTGCTTTGCTTTGACAGGGTGCTGATATTAAAAGGTCAGAGCCGAGCTGTGTTAACGGGGTATTTTTACTTTTTTTTTTTTTTTTTTTGCACTTGGCTGTGCTACTGATACTCATGCATTGCAGATCAAGATCTTTTAAACATTTTTAATGTGTTCAGGAAAACCATTATATGTATGGATATATTTGAAAATGATGACAAAGAAAAATGTAAAGAAAAGAAAAGTTAAAATCTTGATAAAACTTTGCAGCATTTACTGGATATTTAAACAGGGATTGCATATATATATATATATATATACTGTCTATGTTAGCCAAACTTGTTACTATAACATGAAAAATCTTCAGAAAAATACAATGAAATAATGAAAAACTCTGTAAAAGTTATAAGAATGTATTTTTGAGAGCTGGTTTTAGGAACACAAGTTTAGTTCCAGATTTCTCCTTGAATCACTGTCACACAGTGACCTTTATATTTCCATCAGCAGCACCTGATTGAACTTTGGAGCATCGATTAACAAACCAGGAACTGGGCAGAAAACTTCTAGTTATACTGGGACTCCCTATAAAGAGAATGCAGATTAAGATTTTTAAATACAGGAAATGCTCCATAGTGTGTATATTTGTATTTTTATGTGTATGCATTTACTGACGTTATTGTTTTTCAGCCTTGATCAAAACTTGCTGCTTAAAAAAAGCTGCCTTAAATTCATTTAAAATACAGTACGGCTTATTCATGTATCGTTTCACTTCTTGCTTGCCAAATCTCTGAAATATTGATTCAAATGTAGAAATATCTTTTTGTGTCTAGTTCATAATGTTGTAATGCTTAGGATTTATTATATATCTCATGAAAGATTAATGTGAAGTGATTTTTGAACGCTAGCGTCTGAGGACAGATTGCTCAGAAAGTGCTTGAAATATTGCATAAAACTTAAAATCTAGATTCTAGCTCATATATATATAAACCACCACTGAATCCAGGTGTACATTGTGAGCTGTTTAAAATACAGTTCTTATTTGTATGAGGGGGTTTCACTTACTCTGCTTACACTGCATTTTCCATGCAAAGCAAACGCTAAACCCTGCGGGTCATAGGTCAAATCTGCATCCTCACCCTGGCCTGTGCAACCCCATCTCCCACCACATGCCCCTCATGGAGGCCCCCACGCAGTAGGGATGGCTAGCTCTCTATGTTTAATTAGCCTATTGGGAGTAGCCGCATCTTCGGTGCTCTAAGCAGGATTATATGTCGCCGTGTTGGGAGGAGAGCTGTTCCCTCCTTCATTAATTATACACTGTATATCCAGCACGCAGTCCTGCAGCCAGGCTAATAAATAAATAACGGGCCTGTTATGAGCTCATAAAGCCAGCACGGAGCCTCTGTACTAACTTAAATCTGCACTCTGCTGTGGGTTTTAACTGCTTAATGGATGTAGGGTTTCATTCTTATGAACAATAAAATAAGTATCCATTTCTCTCTGTAGGCATAAGGGTGAACAGATTATGAGCTTCATGTTCCCTCTAAAGGAGTCCAATGGAGCGTTCTTTAAAGACCGAGAAGAGTACGAGACAGCTACATCCCGTACAAATAAGCCTAAAAGCTTTTTAGGACCGTTTTCAGAGTGTTGTAAAATGATTCTTGCTGTTATATGATGTGACGTGATCTACTTCATGTCAGTGTAACCCTCAAACTCTACCAAGCTGAATTCTTTTCAGAGCATTTTCATGCAATTACAGGTTAAAATCCTTCCCAAGGTAAGAGAATTCTTCGACGTTTAGGACAGTAGCTCTCAAATGATATTTAAATCTCACCTCTGGCCTTATCTCTTCTTTTTATGCTTGCTCCCCATCTCTTTCACCGTGTGTTTTTTTCACCTGTGGCTCTTTAAAATCCTGATTTTGCAACGGCATTGGGTTTCTGAAAGGCACTTGAATGAATAAATGGATAGATCATGCTGTAAAGGATGAAATAAATACAGCCCACTTTTATACGTTTTAATTTCTTTACGATCTAAGAAGTTGTATTTCGTAAACGTGCTCATTACATCCTGAAACAATTCCGTTTTTCAAGTAATGAAGTGATGTGGAAGATATGAGTCATGATGCAGTTTGAATAACGTCTTTCAATTTTAGACTTTTTCGTGAGTTTCTGCATTAGAATTAGACCACGTTCTCCATGGAGGACAACTTCCATCCATCTGAGCCTCTTATTCTAAACAGGGTTGCAGAAGTGTTGGTTTCTATTCCAACACTCATAAAGCAAAACGAAGAGAATACAGCCACTGCAGTGCAGGTCCAAACTGAAAAAAGGCATTTTTAAAACTTTTTTGTGCAGTTTTTTGCTGCACAAGTCTTTCATAAAATAAGAAACAAAGCACTTAATATGCAATAACATTTGCACAGACAGTCAGAAGTTAAATTCAGCAAATAAAATGCAAGTGTCCATTAAAATGTGTGTACAAGAATATCACCTGACAGCCAGAGTTTTGCATATGACTGTATAATCGTATCTTTTATCAGCAATTTTTAATGTCTCTAACAGAAAATGTTTTAGATTATCCAGCCTTCTTGATATGCAGGTTTTGAATATTACATCTGCACTCTTCTCTGTAAATGAGACATTAACTCTGTTTATTTCCCATTTCATTGTTCTTATGAACAGACAGATGAGTAACTGTATGCATACGTGTGGACACATTCTGAACTTGTTGGAAAATGAAACCAGTTATTAAATAGTCTGTGTAGTTTCTTTCTCCTGCAATCACCAGCTCCATGGGCTTCCTCTCTCTATAATTATGTCTTTTCATCAAACTTTTTTTTGCCATCTCCTCTGTTTTTTCAGGTACTAGCTCTCTCTCTCCGTCTCTCTCTCTCTCGCTCTTTCTTCCTCTGTGAGCCGTGCAGCAGTCAGGAGAAACCAAGGAAGGGAACATTAACAGGAATTAATTGGGCACATTCTGAGGCATCAATAAAAATCGGGCCGCTCCCATAAGGAGCTGGAACAGTTGGCGTCTCTGACAGGATGGCATTCATCAGACCTGTTAGCGCTCGCTGGATTGTTTTCAGGTTCTGCTGAAGGGGAGAGAAATTGTGCTCCATTTCCCCCAGACGAGATGCTAGTGGAGCTGGAGGTAGAAGTGGGATTAAGTGCGAAAGATGATTAACGCGCTTCCTTGCACTGTTTCCATCTAGCAGCACCAGCAAGAGGAGGGAGGAGTATACGAAGGGAATGCAAAATTAGGAGATTCTTGCAACAGAATTATGGTCATGAGTGTTTACATCCTCTGACCAATAGCACACAGCTTTGGTGATCTAATAACAAGTGGACTGCACCAAGTGCATCTAAACATATGTCATAACATCTATCTCAGATGATCTGATCTTCGAGGAATAGCAAGACGTACAGCCGTTATCATCTAGCATTTCCATGTGTCAATTTCCTCTCCTGTGATCACATGTGATTGAGTTTGTGTCTGGAGGTACCATGGGCATTTGCTATATTAATCTTTTGCTGCATTAATGAGCAATAATGTCCCAAAAGTTCTTTTTCACATACATGTTAAGGCCATTACAAATGGTCACCCAAACAGCAAGTTTTTGCTCTAAAAAAAAGAAAAAAAAACTAAGAGTCAGCACAATTGAGGGGGAGGTGCAGAGCCACAGCTGACAGCAATCAGCAGCAGCACTATAAAGCCACAGCTCAAACCAGTGCTGGCTGCTGAGCTTGTATGTTACATGCGAGCTAAGTTATTAGCTGCCGGAAATTTTGGTATTTCATTTCGAGCTCATTCAAAATGCTTGATCTCCCATCTCAGGTTTGTATTACTGAATTTATATATATATATATATATATATATATATATATATATATATATATATATATATATCTGTTGATTTATCTGTTGATATCAATAAAAAGATTCAGCCATTGTTACATTGTCAGTTGATGTCTGGATTTCCAGTGCAGTAAAATAGGATATAAAAAAAAGGAATAATTCATCTCATAGCGTGTCTAACAATCTCTGCTGTTAAGAAAGGAGCAACACAGATGCTAGGGGTGTTGATAGTAGGCTGTTACTTTTTCTTTACTGTTCCCCATCGTTCAGGAATCTTTCACTTGTCCAACATAATTACTGCCTCACACTCTCCCTGGTGCACATGGTTGTGCACCGTCCTCAGCAGCAGTCAAAACAAATCATTACTGGGGTTTTTATAGGGCACCAAATAACACCTTTACAGGCACAAGTCCAGGCGTGTGGGCGAGCACCCACAGTNATATATATATATATATATATATATTGGGCCCAGATTTCTATATATAGGTGCTCAATTTTGGTGTTAATAATCCTGAATTCCTATAAACCCAATGTTCAAGACAAAAATGTCCAGTTTTCTCATTTATGACTACTATCCATACTATACTTTTTCAGAACATGTCAAATGTCTAGGTTTCTTCATGCTCCCAGTTTTGCTATGTTAGATAAACTTCCCAGAAAGACCCCTTATTATCAGAAAGTTAGCTGCAACTATTAGCGCTGTAGGGAGGGGGACATTCTTTGACTGGAGACACTTCTGAACAGATTTGTCTTGTGGCAGCGGTGGCCTAGTGGTTAGGGCATCGATCAGAGGATCGGGGGTTCGAATCCCTTCCCAATAGGTTGCCCTGATGTAACCTTGAGCAAGGTGCAGTCCCCGTCACTGCTCCCTGGGCGCTTTCATTAGCTGCCCACTGTGTTTGAGTGTGCATGGGTTAAATGCAGAGGTCCAATTTTGTTGTGGTTCATTGTCTGCTCTGCTTTGACCTCGCAATGACAAGGGTAGTCACTTTCACTTTCACTTTTCACAAGGTAGATAATACCAGACAAAAGACAAACTGAAACATGAGGGCACTTGAAAACAAAGGAGGAAGGAGGGCCAAGGAGGGGCAAGATGAACAAGGGCAAACACAACAAAACAAAAGCACATGGAACAGGAGCACAGGGGCAACATGAATAAAGACATAACACACGGAATATGTGGCGTGGACTCATAGTAGATCTTTATTGCACCCCACTCAGATTCTATGACAACTGTAAACCCATATCACACCTTGATGTATATTTACCTCTTTTCTTATTCATGATGCAATAATATATCAAAATCTCAGCAAGGGTCACTGGGATTTTATGTCATTTAGATTTCCTTGGCAGTGGCTGGCAGTGCTAAATATGAAATCTAGTTACTGAAAATGAAATAGGGAGTTATAGGTTAACTATCAGGTTAATTTTAGTGGGTAATTGGTGGAGTGGGATCCTTGAGAGTATAATAATTGTGAGCACAGTAGTAAATCATTAGTCGTTTTTGTGCAGGGGCCCGATAAAATATTTTTGCACTGGGATCCAAAAGATCCCAGTCACGCCACTGCCTCAACTTCAGTGACGGAGGGTAATGCTCCAGGAAACACACAACATTATTGTGTTCACCCTCCGTTTGATCTATCAATTGACAATCATGGTCTGTGTGGTTGTTATGGCAACATCCAAGCAGGAGGATCAGCTATGTTCCAGCAAAGACAAACAGAAAGGTTTTGTCTGTGTTTTGCTCCATCAGGTTTGACTGCTACGCTTGGCACCACTAACTTATGATCAGAAAAAAAGTGTTTTGTCAGGGTGCTGAGGATAATGAAGGAGAAATCTAAATCCCAGTGGGACAAAATGAAAATATGTGTATTTTAAAGCTGATTTTGTTTTCTATCAGAACTGTCCATTACCTGTGAACGATCACTGCAGTAAGCAAATCCTCCCGTGATGCTGATTTGAGGCCCAAATGAGAAAGATGTCATCGTTAACGTCGTTACCACCCTTCTCCCGCAGCTGTAACAAGACTGTCAGTGCCACCTCAGAAATCCTGACAGCCAGATCCTGCACTGATTAGCCGGATGTGATCTGACAGATTTCAAACTGCGATTTCTAAAAAGACGACGTGGTGTGATTGACATTTTGTGCCTATTCTGGCAAAAATGTTTGTCGCAATTGCTTTCAGTACTTTCTATAAAAAACCCAAAAAGCTATTTGGAGCGACGCCATATAACCCGCAACCTTGCACTAGCATTAGTAAAGCGACAGTGTCCCGGGTTAAACAGAGATGCTGGGCTAAACTACAAAACGAAAAAGTTAAGACTCTACAAATACACTAGCCACTACTTTTCCCATAATTCCACTAGAGCGTGATTTGATGATTTGTTAGCTCAGAAACTCCTGATTCTCATATTAATTGCCAGATTACTGGGTGTGTTTGAGTTTAACACCCCTGTTATTAAAAGGATATTATTTGGCTCCCTAAAGCACCTTCCATTGGATTAAAAAACTCACATCATCCAAAAACCGATTGTCTTTACTCTTTGAAAAGATTCTGATGTAGTTTGCTAACAAAAACATTTAATTTACTCATCAGTCTATACAGTTTCTTCTTCTTTTTTTTTTTTTTCTTCATCTTTTGGCTGCTCCCATTTAGGGGTCTCCACAGCGGATCATCCGTCTCCATTTCTTCCTGTCCTCTGCATCTTCCTCCTTTAAACGGACTGTCTGCATGTCCTCTCTCACCACGTCCCTAAACCTCCTCTTTGGTCTTCCTCTTCTACTCTTTCCTGGCAGCTCCATCTTTAACATCTACGTCCCAATATAATCCTCGTCTCTCCTCTGGACATGTCCAAACCAACGCAACCTTGCTTCTCTAACTTTGTCTCCAAAATGTCTAACCTGATCTGTCCCTCTGATATACTCATCTCTAATCCTGTCCATCCTCGTCTCACCCAACAAAAATCTCAGCATCATTAACATAGCTGGTCTCACTACTATCCTGTAAAGCCACTCTTCTCCACCCTTTCCAACTAGCCTGCACTCCCTTCTTCACCTCCATTCCACACCCGCCGTTATTCTGAACTGTTGACCAGTCTGTGCAGTTTACATGTGGAAACTATACTTCCCATCAAGTGTGAATTCACTATTCATGCAATCATGAGATTACACAAACTTGCTTATTCAACCTACAGCAGTTTAGTCCCACCCTTTCGCTTCAAGGGTTTTTTTTATCCCAGACTATTTGTGAGTAAAGCAAATTTAATGTTTTAAATTTAAATTTAAAGTTCAGTTCTAGCTTTTTAATTATAATGGATAAAAATGATAACGAATGATAAATGAATGAATGAATGATCAAAAATGCAAATGAAAACATTATTGCACCATTTTTGTAAGTGAGCTGTCTGTAGGTGAAGAACCATCTAAATGTTTTCACCTTCAAATAATGTAAAGATTTTTCAGTGATTGTAGTTGTTTATAATTGGTGTCCATCCAAGCTGAGAAGTTAGGAACCTTTATTTAAAGGAGTGTAAAACCTCTTAAAATCATGAACAACCACCAGGGCATTTTGAATATGTTTTTATTTTTGGGATTTATGGTGCATTAGCTGCATCCTTGTCAACTCATAATGTCACCAAATTGTAACTATCCATACCTTGCCATTGGCTGTCATGGAAGATCTGTCATGTGAGGAGCATATAAACATAATTACATCCACTGGGATGGACTGAAGACATCACATGTCACAAAAAATGGATGCATTTGGGACCAGTAAGGTCTGTGTTTTCAGTAGGAGTAGATTCTGTGATTACCGACTAAGCCAGTAGGGTCAGTTCTTAGGAGTTGCTGACTGCCAGGGGCTTCACCAAGCTACAGAGGCTGCTCAAAGACTGGGAACAGCCCATCACAAATGCAAATGACCACATGAATGAATAACCTTTGTGATGAATGAAATGCACGTATTCCTGCCACCGTAGAAAATTCAGCTGTGCAAGTTTTTACCTGCTAATTGAAATTTATTCTTTTTAGAGTAGGCCTTTATAAACATTTATGTACCATTAAAGACACTTGCTGACGTGATGCAACATCAGAATGAAAACTAGCATCCAGCCATGACAATGTTGTTGGAATTAGCCCTTATAAATGAAAAAAAAAAGGTGAAAAAGTGAAAGTGACTATTCTTGTCATTGTAAAACACAGCAGAGTGAGACACAACGAAATTCAACCTCTGCATTTACCCACACGTGCAGCAGGGGGCAGCTATTGAATGCGCTCAGGGAGCAGTGATGTGCATGGTACCTTGCTCAAGGGTACCTCAGAGCAAACTACCAGTCTGGGATTCAAACCCACAACCTTCGCCAACTCCCTAACCACTCGGCCAGGTCCAGTTTTACTGAAGCGCTTTACTGCATAATTCAAGTGCTCTTTTCCCATTAGAACCTTTCCTAGAACCATATCCACAAGCTAAGAACCATTGCTTTTAATTTTATGACAGCCTTCCCAATGCACCACTTGTCACCAGCTTTGAGGAACTGTGTCTCCCTTCAAAATAACGAAAGTATTGGAAAAAGATTTTTTCCCACTGCTGGTAACTGACAAATTACCTTGTTGCTTCCCAATGTGTGAGATAACGAATGAAATGGCTTCTGTGGGACGATGCTGGACATTCTGATGGCCAGTTTGATATTTACAGACTTTGAGAAAGGTCAGCATCCTTTGTCTGGGCTTTGACATTAATGCTGCTGGGCTCTGACAGTGTTTTCTAGAGTTGTGCCTCTGAAACAAGAGTGAAAAAAAAAATCTATAGATAGACAGCATGTAATCACAGCACATCGGGCTCTTAGAAATCAAAGCGTGCGTTTAGATGACACCTGCACCGCAACTTTTCCAAGGAAGTATGGCAAATCATATGGCTAAACAAATGCTCATTATTTTTTTTTCTTCAATCAGAATCGAATAATGACTGGAATATGTAGCACATGCCTATTTATATCTTTGCTTAATTAAAAAAGAGATGAAAAAATGAAGCCTCAAATGGTTAATCACACTCCCAGAGCTCATTTGCAAAACTCTTTAAAGGACTAAAAGGTTCTTTATGGAAGCAAAAAAGGCTTTCTCCTGCGATATCACTCCTAAGAACCCTTTTTGCACCTGTGTTTCTGCACATTGTGTCCTGAAGTGAAAGAGTTTTTCTTCAAATCAGCTTTTTCTATATGCTGTAGAGTCTTGTCTTTTAAAAAACGACAGAGGATGAGTGCTAATATCAGAGTCGTGAAATGGCTGAGATGTCTATCGTGCAGCTGGGTGACTAAATGTGGCCTGGTTTTATCTTTGACTGTGAGCTGATGACAAATGAAGGTGATCTGCCGCATGAGGTCATGATAGTAAGGTATAGATATGTAGAGCACACAGACAGCTATCTCTCTCTACCTTTATCTCTCTCTCCCTGCCAGAACACGTGTTGCTCTTTTACGTGTTGCTCTCTCACACCTTCCTATTTCACTGCAGACTCTCTGTCTCTGTCTCTCTCTCGCTCTCTCTCGCTCTCTCTCTCTCTCTCTCTCTGAAGTGTGTGTAGTGAATGGTATCTGGCTGTGTGAAGGGCCCTGGAGTGAGCATCTTGCAGAGTGTATCCATCAAGTCGCCACACCTCTCCGACATTCTGCACAGAGAAAAAGCAAGAAGAAGTGAGACAGAGAGAGAGAGCAAGTCAAGCAGATGGGGCAGAGGCAAACAACAAGAGCAAGAAAGAAAAAGAAAGCGAGAAAGAGGGAGGGAGAAGGGAGAAATAGAGAGGCAGGGAGTAGATGGAGACAGAGATGCATCTTCTGCTGTATTTTCCAAGAAACAACAATGTCTGAAATAATAACTTTGTTCCATCAAAGATGATGTGATGCTGTTTCTGAAACAGAGAAAAATGAAAATTATTATTAACTAAAGATAAGATGTTTCTGACTTAATGGGGTGGTAGTTAAGACTGGGTATCACCGATTTTCAGTCTAGGCCAATCACATCTGTAGTTTGTAATTTGATTAGAATATCAATTATTGTGCAGAAACTGTACTCAGATCAGGGTATTTGCATCGGAATGGTTAAAAAATGTATATAGTTAATGACATATGCACATTCACAATGATGGTAGAACATTTTAAGGTCAAGATCAAGATCATAATCTGCAGCAATGAAGTTCAGAATGAAATTAACTTTGGTTTCTTTATAGATGACAGTGTAACATGTAATAACATGAGTACAGTATTAAAATGAAGAGCTACATAAGACAGCATGTAACCAAGGGTAGAAACATACAACTAAGCACAAGAGACAGCAGATATAGTCAAGAACAGTTAACAATATCGCAACTGATGTTTGCACTATAATTCAGAAACGTGGGTGTTTGTGTAGCAGCATCCATTAGTAAGTAATTAGAGTGACATGGTGCAAAAAAAAAAAAAGAGGTATATTTGTTATGATACATGGTATTGCACAGAAGGAAGTCATTAAGAGCAGCAATACATATTCCAGTTACTGTATAGTAACTGACCAGTGAGCAGATTGAAAAGCAACACTAGCCAAATTTAAAAAAAGAGAGAGAAAGCTATAGAGGAAGAGGTAGCCAATCAGAGCGCTCGTCAGGCTCCATTTGTAGAGCAATCAGCTGAGACGTGTCCTCAGGTTACCACTGCAATTTCTCCTCCTTTGCATTCTGCAGCAGAAATGCCGCCGATGTTAAAGCTCAATTTGTGCCACCCTACTCGCTCCCCTCCATCAGCCGACAATTACAGCAAAATACCGAATGGCTAAGGTGTCAATAATTACACGTGCTAACACACACTTGACCCAACTGAGACTCCCTGTCGCGAGTCCAAGGCCGGCGTCCCTTTTGCAAATTGTCCGAGCACAAAGCAATTAGTTGCTTTATATTTTTTGTTCACTTATCGTAAGTTTCATTATACTTATGGAAATACTAATGATGTGCCGTAGTGGAATGGCTGTGGAAGATTAATTAAATCCACAATAGGATTAAAGCTTATTATCACCAAGCCCACATGTTATGGGACTTCTTTGCAGTATTAATGTAAGAGGAACTGTCTTGGCTGTTCTTCGCCTGTCATTTATAACACTGTCCTTTTGAACACTCCTTCTATATGTGTGTGTGCTGTATTGGGTTATACACTTCCTCAGTGCTGGGCCATCAGAACCTAATGGCTATTATACCCCTGATCACAGCTACACAACTCCTTTAGCTTCGGTAAAGCAAGTGTATCCTTGTACCCTGATCACAGTTTTTTAGGACTGGCCGGAGTTCTGTTGTCCATTATTTAGGAATACAAGCGCGTCCAGTTTCTAGTGCACTCCCAGGAACCTGGCTTCCCCTTTTCGGTCTTAGTTTGAACTGGAAGTCTACTTTCAAAAACTAGACCATCGATTTCTCATGCTGGAGTGTGTGAATTCTCATTAATTGGTAAGTTGCTCATGCCCTGACCTGGACATTAACATTCCATCAGGGGCTTCTTTTACGGCTTTCCTGTCAGCTGAAAATGCACAACGCCAATCACGCAAAGCCGACAGCACCAGACTTTCTAGCTTTATGTTGTCACTGCAGGCTGATTACAAGCCAAGTACTATTTTTTAACTTAATAAAAAAACTTAATTCAGAACCTGTGCTTCATACATTAGATGCAAGCATATGGTTGTGAGAGTGGAGAAGAAACAAACAACAACAACGGAAAAACTCATTTGTAGGGTTTGTCTTCATATGTCTTCCTCAAACACTCTTGGGAGGGTGTTGTGTACAGTAGTGCAGGGTAGTGCTGTTGCCTCACAGTAAGAAGGTCCTGGGCTTAATGCTCAGGCCATGTGGCTTAAAATCTGTGTGGAGTTTCCGTGATGTCCCTGAGGGTGTGTCAAATTCCAGTTTGACTTTTTTCAGCTGATTGCCACTTTTCATGAGTGCACTATGAAAGTCACTGAAACATAGGATGCAGGGGCAGCGGTGGCCTAGTGTTTAGGGAGTTGGCCACAGGATCGGAAGATTATGGGTTCAATCCCCTTACCGGTAGGTTGCCCTGAGGTACCCTTGAGCAAGGTATGGTCCCCATCACTGCTCCCTGGGTGCTTTCATAGCTGCATGGGTTAAATGCAGAGGTCCAGTTTCATTGTGGTTCACTGTGTGCTGTGCTGTGACCCTGCAATGACAAGAATAGTCACTTTCACTTTAAGATGTGCCCATGAAGATCCGTGAAGACCATGAACACAGTAAGATAAGAGTTTTGGGTTGAGGTCGATATTTAAACTATATAGCAGAACTATTAACGGTTGTGGTGTCCCAAACACAGTAGCGCCAGTAACACTGGGAGGAAATGCTTCCTGCTTCCTGCTTCCTGGTGATGTAAAGCCCTAGCACTGCTAATGCAAAGTTACTGGCTAACGTAAAATCCTTAACGTGTTAGTTGCAGAGTCGCTCTGGATAAGAGCGTCTGCTAAATGCCGTAAATGTAAATGTAAATGTAAATGTTTAAGCTTCCCTTAAACCTTCCCTGAGGTTTAAATGAGATCAGTTAGATAAGCATGAGAAGTAGCTGGAGACACACCTCACATTACAGACACTTCCATTGAAGTGAAATTTAAAAAATGTAATTCCTTTTTGGGACACAGTTTAAATTGACTTTAAAATGACCTGATCTGATTAAGAACTGATATGAACGACAATTTTGGATTTCAAAAGATTACGAGCAAATAAAGGCTCGAGGGCTAACTGATGTTGGACTGCGGGAACTCAAAATCCATAACTGTTCGGTCTTATTTAGGCCAATTGCTCTTGCAGTGCACAGTAAATTAGCATTATCATCAGGGATTTCTTGTTTGCCTCTGTTGTTTGCATCACTTCGCAGCCGGCGTACTTCAAAAGTAAAAAATGTCATATGTGAGCAGATTATGACTCACTAATACTTGGAACGACTTTACGAGAGCTTCTCTTCACAGCTCTTAACATACTTGAAGTCTGAAGGCACAGTAAAATTGTCCACTTGATTTATTTCACCCAGGCGTTCTCTGTGAAGAGCTCATTGCTCTTTTATTTCTGCTGGGGGTCCCTTTTATCCGTTCCTTTAAGACTGTCTGAATGTATGGAAAAAGCATCATAAAGACGACGAGCGTCTCATATTTTTTATTTATCTTTTGTTCAGAAACGGTTGGCATGAAACTAGTCTCTCCATATTGCCCTCGACATTCTCTTTTACTTTCACACAGTGATTGAGATTAGAGATGAATGGCTACTTTATTGCAGGTGTTAAGATTTTACGGTCATTTGTGAGATAGTAATCCAACTCATAGAAGGTGAGGACACTTTAGATTTATAAAGCTGCTTGTTATTCATGTCCTTGAATAGGGTCGAATGTGTGATAGTGAGACAGAGTCTATTGATTATTCCTTACAAAGTGTAAAAAAAAACAAGCCAATCATGTTCAATGGATCAAAGTCAGTGTGTGAATCAGTCTCACATTTTAGTCATCGCTGCTTTGAGACGAGGCTTTTGAGATAAAAATGTGTTTTCCTCAGTATTTATCTAGAGATGGACCGCGTGGCTATTTTAGGCATGACTTTGAAGCATCCATAAAATGCCATAAGAAGGTGTTCTTATTGTCATTTTATGAAAGTGTCTTGACAGCTGCAGTCATGGGACTCCATTGGAACGTCAGGCGACCCACTGATTTTGTAAAGAGAAGCACATGGTGCCAAGAAATTTCTCTAGCTAGTTTGTGTTTAAGGGCAGAATGAGAAGAAAAGTTGAGTTCACCCAAAGTGAAAGTAGATGCACGCTGGCAGCACACTTGCTATTTCAAAAATACGCAAATTGGTCTCGTAGCTATTTCTATTTCAAGATTGGTGCAATGTTTTACCTCTTTTGCTATTTTCAGTTGTTTTACTCGTTTTTATTTTCCTTAATAAATATATAAAGCACAGTTGCATCTAATCAGTTTGGGGTCATTAACAACACGAATAGCATTATTGGAACGTGGGAGGTAACAAGAATGAACCCAAACTGATTATGGAAGATTTGTGCACAGACAGGGGCAGTGGTGGCCTAGTGGTTCGGGCGTTGGCCACATGATTGGAGGATCTGGGGTTCGAACCCCTTCCCAATAGGTTGCCCTGAGGTCCCCTTGAGCAAGGTGCCGTCCCGTCACGCTTCTCCCTGCGATGGGCTGGCAACCTGTCCAGGGTGCGTCCCCCGTCCTTCGCCCTGCGTGTGCTGGGTTGGACTCCAGCACTCCCCCGCGACCCCGTTTGGGACAAGCGGCTGAAAATGAATGGATGGATGGATGTGCACAGACATCACTGAACTGTTAGCATAGAGTGCTTTTGGCAATGGGGGTCTAGTGGTTAGGGCCAGAGTCCTGGACCAGTAGGGTCAGTAGGGAGCAAATACCATTAACACAGCTCCCTGGGTGTTAGCTATGGGTGGTTGTGGTCCAGTGGTAGGATGCTGACCAGTGGACCAAAAGGTTGCTGTTGTTTCACAGGTTCAGATCCCACCTCTAGCACCTTTGGGTTCCTGAGCAAGACCTTCAACCCATGTTTGCTCAAGAGAGACCATCTCTGCTGTGTCACATCACAGCAAGAGGGTCACGTGTCCTTTCTGTCTGAAGTCCAAAGACATGTGGACATGTGGACAATGAAAGGTGATTTGGAGATGCTAAATCCCCCCCTAGGTGTGCGTCTGTGACTGGCAATCTGTCCAGGGTGTCTCTCCACCATTTTCCTTATGACAGCTGGGATGGTTCCTCTCCTCATTACCCTGGATGCTCAGATGATGGATGGGTGTGTATATACTTTGGCTGTAAGTGATATTTTTGCTTATTTGTTGAAAGATTCTTGTGTAAGTTATCTCGTGTGAATATCCGTGTTTGTGCATGGTATCATAATATAAGAACCCACAAACACACTTGTGGATTTCAAATTCAGCTTTGTCAGTTCTTTAAGCTCCTCATTTTGTCACTACAGCTCCTGCCACTTTTGTGCCTGGGATGGGGGATGATGAATGAATGGGAGATTGCATCAGGATTTTTTTCCGTCTCTAATTATTTAGTGGCACCGTTTTGAACTATGAGTTTAAATCCAATTACCAGGGCGCTAGTGTTGCTTACAACACGGGGGCGGTGAAATGGGGGAAATGAATTCTTAATGTGGGAAAGATCAGAGGCGCTGTTTTTTTTAAAGAAAGAAAGAAAGAAAGAAAGAGAGATAAAGAAGATCCCCCCCCCACCAAAAAAAAAAAAAATTGTACAATGTGAGAGGACTTAAATTGTGCTCTTGGGGCTGAAAATGAGCAATCAGGATTCTTTCATGAGGCAGAAATAATGCCCAGACTCTTACGGAAGTCTGGAAAATGGCTTTTGCATGTATTTACACTCGTTAAATTTAGAGCTAGCCATTTGAATAGGCAGATTGACTGAATTTCACTCGCTGGGGTTGAGCTCCAGGGTTACACTCAAACCATTAGCATGAAATGAAAGAATGAAAAGGAAGCGGTTTCAAAGGACGGGCACAAAGGAATGCTGGGAAATGGCAAAAGTGAGGCACTTGTCTGGCTTTGACTGATTGCTAAAGTGTGTCGCCTCTTTTTGTTGATGGTGTTACCTCTGGCAGTATTGCTATAGATCTGATGATGAAGGTGAAGGTGATGCTTTGTTTTGCCATTGAACCGCAGGAGACAAATGAGTAAACAGAAGAGAAAGGGCTTGTACCTGTTCGTATTTTTACTTAATGAATTGATGCGCAGAATCGATACGGCAACAGGACTCCATTCTGTCAAAGAAACCCTGGTCTATCCCTCTCTCTCTCTCTCTCTCTCTCTGTCTATCCCTCTCTCTCTCTCTCTCTCTCTCTCTCTCTCTCTCTCTCTCTGTCTATCCCTCTCTCTCTCTCTCTCTGTCTATCCCTCTCTCTCTCTCTCTCTCTCTCTCTCTCTCTCTCTCTCTCTGTCTATCCCTCTCTCTCTCTCTCTCTGTCTATCCCTCTCTCTCTCTCTCTCTCTCTCTCTCTCTCTCTCTCTCTCTGTCTATCCCTCTCTCTCTCTCTCTCTCCTCTCTCTCTCCTCCTCTCTCTCTCTCTATGTCTATCCTCTCTCTCTCTCTCTCTCTCTCTGTCTATCCTCTCTCTCTCTCTCCTCTCTCTCTCTTCTCTCTGTCTCTCTGGTCTCCTTGTTTCTCTCTCTCTGTCTGTCTCACCATCCTTTCTCTCTCTCTCTCCCCTCCCTCTCCTGCCTCTCTCTCTGTCTCTTTCTGTGTGTCTCTCTTCTGTATTCTCTTTTTTTCCTTCTGTACTCTTTTTTCTTCCTGTCTGTTTCTCAAAGCAGTCCTTCTTTCCTTTCTCTCAGGTCCTTCTTATCTGCCCTCCTCTGTTTCTTCTTCCCTTCCCCTTTTGTCTTTTTTTATCCATCATCCTCTCTTCTTTCTCATGCTTTTTCTGTTTCTCTCTTTCACGCACCTTTTTTTCCTCTATTTCTTCTTTCCTTCACATGTCCCCTTTCACTCTTACATCCCTTGTGTCTATTTAACTCTTTCTCTCTCTCTCTCTCTCTCTCTCTCTCTCTCTCTCTCTCTCTCTCTCTCTCTGTCTCTCCTCTCCCTCTCTCTCTCTGAGTTTTTGCACTCCTTCCATTCTCTTTCTTTGCCTCTCGTTTTCTCTGCCATTTCTCTCCATCCCCTCTCTGGGTCTTCTCAGGTGGAAAGCTTCTCTGACACCTCTGTCTGTCAGGCAGCACTTTGCTGGTGTCACGCAGGAAAAGTGTGAGCTGGAAACATCTACAGACTTTTATGACTCATTAAGCCCTTTGAATGTGATTATTTAACACACACACACACACACACACACACAATCACTTCCTTCTCTTTCTCTCTCTCCCTCTCCCTCTCCCACTCTACTCCCCCCTCTATTATGCAGCTTTTGACATATGTTCATTCAAGCTCCAGCCACTTCTGCTGTATTTTGTAAATAAGTGGTGATTTTCTATTCTTCCGTCCGTCTGTCCCTCATATCAGAGAACTGAGAATCAGAGAATATAATTTACAGCCACGTTATTATGTTTGTGTATGACAGACTGACAGGCTCAGCAGGTCAGCCTCACATCATCTTAGATACCTGTTTCCTATCAGCTGAGTTTTCCATGGCATGATATTAAAACTACATCACAGTTCCTTCCACTTTCTGATGTCAAATGTCTTTTGACTGTTTGTCTGAAACAGATTTGAAATTCCATCTGCGCCATTAAAGCCATTTAAAAACTGTCACAGCCTGACACTATCCAGCACGATAGGACATATGAGGAACTTATCACAACACATCAGCGTTGCCGTACGTGTGTGTGTGTGTGTGTGTGTGTGTAGGTGTGTTTGTGTGTGTGTTCTCACATGTTTATTCACCTTCAAAAACGACTTGCTTTAGTTTTTTGAATAACAGATCATTTCTTTTTGGTTACTGGGTTCAGGGTAAATATTATTACAATAATACATTACATTTATATGCTTATAATTTGGATGGTATTTATTATTCTTACATATTTACACTGTAAGGAAAAAGATGATCCTGACATTTTTTGTTCTCCAAGGAACAAACAGTGTAAATATTTTCTCAAAGGTCCACCAGGGTGCTTGAGGTGCAATTTTTTTTTTTTTGTATGTTTTGAAAGCTTTCTGCATTGTGTGAATGTTACACGGATAGTAAAGTTAGTCCAGAATTAACAGTGTAAACACTTTTTAACTTTCATTATAAATTATGGAAATTACTACTTTGGAGATACTAGTTTTTGCTTCTGCAATTCGGTACTTATGCATATGGAGAGGTGGTAAAAATACACACATTTCTCACCTAAATAGAAGACAACATGACTTGAAATTGACTAAAAAAAGTACAATTTGAACTACTCAACACAGGTAGGAGGTACAGGCTCTGTAACAATCCCAAGTATTAAATTAAGAAGGAACTCTCTGAAGAGCATTTCCACCAGCTGTGCACAGCAAAGTGCACATTTATACCATTTAAAGTCTATTAAAGCGTTTAAACTTGAGTGAAAACAAGCTGCTGGAAATAATAAACACATTAACTTCACTCCTTCACTTTCATCCATGGCTCCACTAGTCCTCCATCACACACTTCACACACCTTCTCCACCATCCACGGTCCCTCTACTTTCTAAATGGTCCTTCAAGGTGTTTACATCCTGTTACCCTTGTCCGAGTGTGAACTGCACTGATGGAAACACCAAGGGGTGTCTTTTCTGTGTTTATTTAGGTTGTAATCGGTCTTGGTGTTGGGAAGGTGTGTAATGATGCAAACTTGTGTGATTGGTAGTTCAAATCAAATGCAGTAATATAATAAAATATAGTGATGAGTCAGTTTTGAAAAGGTAAAGTAAAATATATGGTTGATACGTGTCCGAAATCCTGACACTACAAAAGCAAAAAGGACTGTTTGTGTGTGCCAGTGATTGTCAGGGTACTTGAGTCCTGTCTCATCTGTGGCGGTGGATAAGAGTGTGTGTGTGTGTGTGTGTGTGTGTGTGTGTGTGTGTGTGTGTGTGTGGCATTGAATGAGTTAAGCGGGACCCCTTTGTGTTTTTGATGGGTTTTCTTATCTGGCTTCTGAATTTGATGAGACTCAGGGGTCTGGTGAGGGCAGATTGTCTATGTGTGTGTGTGTGTGTGTGTGTGTGTGTTTGTGTGTATGGGGGGGTCTGTAGCATATGTTTCACACTTCACTATTTGGATAATGGCTAAAGGATGATTGCGCTCACTGTGTTTTCATAAAGGGATTGGAGGCAGTGGGCTGAGACCAAACACCGCAGGCTGACACCTGGTCTGAGTCTTTGTCTTGCATAATTTCCTATGAGCACACACACACACACACACACACACACACACACACACACACACACACCCTTGGCTTGGCGTTTGTGATCTGTAGGTGAGATAATGCTTTGTAGATCCCCCAAATGATAGCAGAGGAACAATGGAGGGAAAGCCTTATTAAAATGCGGCTGCTGGCGGAACACCACTTCCCTCCTGCCGGGACTGGGTGCGACTCGAGCATCGTCTTCACACCTGTTTCTCTCTCTCTTTCCCAGGATCACAGCAGAACTTCTCATAATGAGCCACCGAATGACTTCGAGCCAAAAACTTCAACCTGTCAGTGCAGGTTTGCTCAGTAGCAGGGGGTCTTCCTTCAAGTCGGGTTTTGTTCTTTGACCCTGAAGTGTGCTGCCATAGCTGCAGAGTCCTGAGTTAGTTTTCATGTTCTCAGGTCAGTTTAGGAGAAAGAAACCTGCCTATATACAGTGTGCAATAAATATTCTCAGATTCTTGTGTAATGATTCCATATGTGGCGACCCCTAAACGGGAACAGCTGGAAGAAGAAGAAGAAGAAGAAGAAGAAGAAGAAGAAGAAGAAGAAGCAGAAGATACAGTGCATATATGCCTGCATGTAAGCACTGTGTAACGAGTTGCAAGAACAGAGCTGGTTAAGAAAAAAACAAAAACAAAAAATGCAGAGTAATAGCCCTTAAGCACTAAAGAACCAAACAAGAAACCTCAAGAACCAAACACTTTAAACAGGCACACACTATTAGCAAAAACCCAAAATGGTCATGTCGGCCCCCAGAAGCACACTGCAAACTACACACATCACACCAAACCCCACAGGCAGGAAGAGAGACCTATCCACTCAGCTATCCAGCCATTTACATGATGAATATATCTTCTTTCATGATGAATATATCATGAAGCTAATAAAGACTTTGTAATCAGAAGGTCATGGGTTTGAGTCCCAGACCAGTACTTTACCTTGAGGTACCATCCCCATCACTGCTCCTTGGGTGCTGGATGTACGCCTGCCCCCTCCTGCACGGTGTATGTGATGGTTTAAGTGCCGAGAAGTATTTCGTCATGGTTCACTGTGTGCTGTGCTGTTCACAGTCCCAGAAAGTCACTTTCACTTAACAATGATGAAATGTTTTAGAAATAAGCAACTACTCATACAAATATTCTTTTATTTTTTATAAATCATTGTAGAATAAAGGGAGCCACTGCTATACCATATTTATTTTGTCATTTAACCATTGCCATTTGCTCGAAGGTAAGGTTGCAGCTCTTTTTAATGAAGGAACAGCAGGACGGTGCTTATCAGATACACACAATATTGTTGTGTACGGCTGAAGATCGTAATCTACAGTTGCATAACCTTAAAAATGATCTTGGTGCAGCTATAAAGATCAGGATCTGTATCTCCAGTTTATCACCACCCACAGCTTTGCAATATCCAACATTATCTCACATCATGCTTTATGCAGCACTAATGAAATGACAAAAACAGCTTCTTTTGAGTTCATTATGGCTGTGCTGACAAAGTCAAGAACACATTTAAAGATGAATATACATCATGAAGTCTAGCCTTACATCACGGTAAGGAGAGCTATTAAGAAAATTGCATAGCTTTGTTAAAGTTTCATTTGGCTTATTGACATGGGAGTCATGCATTGGTTGCCCTGTTTGAGCCATAAGAGCAACCAATTACAGCAGATGTTATTAGCATATTGTAACTATACGGGCAAAACACTGTGTCTCCACAATCGTAACTTTCCTAGAGAAAAAGAATAGTAATGTAAAGTTCAGAACAAAGTTCTAAAAGCAGTAGTTCCTCATTCTTAAAGGAACTGTAATCATGTTTATTACTGTTCCTTTAAGAAGAATGAAAGTCAAGCTGAACACTGTATTTTTGGGTTAATCCATCATATAAAGCATTAAAAAATAAAAGTTTAAAAGTAACATGACTTTAACAGCATGTAAAATACCTCCGAATAAGATGCTGCTTCAGGACAGAGATACAGGAAACCCGACAGGGTATTAAGCTGAACTGGAAGCCTGATTGAAGAGGAACACTCTCAGGCTGGATGTGAAAATGACTGATGTGGGAGCTCTTCTAATACTCTCTGTCAACGTGTTCCATTTAAGAGCAGCATAACAATTAAATCTTGGACTAACAGACCCATTTCCTGTTCTGTTGCTGCAGCTGATCAGACAGACATGCAGGGCCAACTCCATAAAGGGATTTATAGACCAGTAATAAAATTCCTATTCTGTTACACACGGGGAGCCAGTGTAAGGATGCAAGAATTGGAGAGACATGTTCCCTGGTTTCAGTCCTTTTGAGAACTCTGGCAACTGGGTTTAGAATCAGCTGGTGAAAATTGGTTGACAATTGCTTTCATGTATTCGTTGTCTACATCAACCTCATATCTCTGCTGCCCAACTCAAGAAGCCAAATTTAGACATAATTCATGCCTTGGCTTCTAGACTTAATCTGGAGTGACTGGAAAATTGTGGAAATTAGATTTTTCACTGAACAGATCCTCTAAGGCACATGACCAGGGTGAGCAGACAGCCTCAGGGCACAGGCTGCATTAATGCATCAGGTAAGGATGTGCCACAGTGCATGAACGTAGCAGCTTCAAAGCCCATGCTTGCAGGCCATTATTCAGAGCCAGCAGGCTAGAAACTTTGATTAAGTAAAAGAGTCTTAACAGTTCTCAGTCAGCAGAGACTGGATTTATTCCCTGCATGGATTGTCCTGGCATTCACCAAGAGGCCGAGAGAGCCCAGGGAAAGAAGGAGGGCAGGCTGAAATATAGCTGAGCAGGGCTCCAGTGGCAGGGCACATAATTAAGTGATGACATGAAGTCAGTCCCCCCGCCCCGGACCATGTTGTGCATGCTCTGATGTTTTCGTGGATTGCCCCTAGCACTGTTTTTGAATGTTTTTGCATGTGCATTGCTTCTAAGCTGCACCTTTCTCGCCTCCTGCATTCAGCACTTTCCTACTGGTCTTACTGGCTTTCTCCTGACTACTGACTGGAGCTGTGTCTGTACATGCAGCAATATTTATAAAGGCCTGGTTTGTGTTGAACAACAGACTTTAAGTGATACTTCAGCTCTCCACCGTACAGCAGTAATCAGAAAGACATGTTTTGTGTCAGAAGTTTGGCACCGCAGTTACTGGAGGCTTTTGTAACTAACAAGGAATGAAAATGTATTACCGTCATGTCAGCTGTTTTAAGAGCCTTAATCAAAATGCTTTTTTCTTGTCATTTTTCCAACTTCTCATGACTTTACAATATTGTAAATATTGCTATGAGCTGGGGCAGCACAATGGCCTCACAGCAAGAAGGTTTGATTCCCAGGCAGGACGGTCTGGGTCCATTCTGTGTGAGGTGGACATGTTCTCCTTGTGTCTGTGTGGATTTCCTTCAAGAGTTCCCATTCCCTCTCACCGTCCAAAGACATGCACGTCAGATGGACTGGAGATACTAAATTGCCCGTAGGTGTGTGTGTGTGTGTGTCTGTGTGTGTGCGTTGGTGGCCTAGCGGTAGGTTGCTTGCCTGCAGACTAAGAGGTTGCAGGTTCGAGTCCCAGCATTGGGTCCAGGGCAAAACCCTTAACACCAAGTTGTTCCAGGGGGGCTGTCCCTGTAATCAGGAATTGGTCTGCTGAATGCGTTTGTCTGTGTGTCTGTCCTGTGGTGGACTTGTGACCTCTCCAGGGTGTTTTGCTGGGATAGACGATAGAAAGACAAAAATTAATGAGTGAGTGAGATTGTCTACACAAAAGTGCAGATACAGTGATCTTCAGTGATAGTTTCATATATAAACTGGATGTGCTGTGGAGTTAATGGTATGAGCTGAACGCACAGGGCAAGACATTTCTTGGGATAGTGGTGACCTAATGTTTAGGATTGGGACCAGGCTGCGTTGCACATGTGATAATTAGTGGTCATACCAATTAGTGACTTCCAAAACACAGTCAAAATCACAGAAACACTAAACAAACTACAAAAGCTTTTTGAGATCACAAAATAACAAATCAGCAAAGTTTCAGGCAGTGATATGATTGGGTATGAATGAGCCCTGCAGGCCCAGGCCTGGTTCACTTCAGGCAGCCGATATATCTTGGCAGATCGGCTACATTTAAAGTAAAAGGGGGAAATTGGGTTTATTACACAATTATAGGGTGAAAATACAGGCTGGTTGTGATTCTGCCTGGACTCTTCCCCTCTCGATAATCACCACTATATCAGTCCTGCAGCTTCAGCAGATGCATGTCGTCTGTACCTGCAGTCTGAGCCTTCTTCTTGCGCATCAATTTTCGAGTTGTAAATTTTTTCCAAAATCCTGCTGCGAGGATCTTGACTTAAATATTTGCCTGCATCGTGGTGCTCAGACATGGCTGGTGTATCCGTGAGCATGAATGAAAAGCAGAGAGATGTTGGGAGTTTGTTGGCGGCCAGGCTCATGTAAAATAAACTTTCTGTCACCTCATTTTCAAAGTGAGGCAATATCTTCGAGAGCCTCTAGGAGGCAAGAGCTCAGTGATAGCCAGGCTTAGTTTGCTGGTGGGACAGGTGTCTAAATTGGGAAGGCAAGCAAAGGCGCTTGTTTTTTTTTAGAACATTTTCAGCATCGATAAGCTTCCTGCCAGAGTTCGTCTGGTTTGCATTGCTTCCTCTTGAACAAATCTCTCCCAAAATGCCACTTTTTGGTTTTGCAGGCAAAAGTGATACTCTCAATTTCGCAATTTACAGAGTAGCCTTTAGGGTGCGAGTCTTCAATTTGCATTTACTCTCAAAGATACTCCGCCATATAGAGTTCAGAGTTGGCATGCCAAGTAAGTTGTGGTTTGAGTACCCACCTTGGTCCAAAGATGAACATTTGCAAAGATCCTAGGCCCCAAAGATCCTAGGCCCCAGGATCACAAGGTTGTGGGTTCTAGTCGCAGACCAGTAGGTTGCCCTGATGTACCCTTGAGCAAGGTACCATCACTTCACTGCTCCCTGGGCACTTTAAATTGCTGCCCCCTGCTGCACAGTGTGGGTGAAAAGCAGAGGTTATGTTTCATTGTGCACTGTTTTACAATAACAAATAGTCACTTTCACTTCAACCATTGTTAATAGTTCAAAACATAAGTATTTTTTCATAGCCCATGTTGTCTATTCATGCATGAGAGGTCAAGTAAACATGAATCACTGCTGTTCATGGTCAGTGAAAGCACTCAGAAGTCCATCCATCCATTGTCTTAACTGTTTTACCCTACTGGGGTCATGGAGGATGCTGGAGCCTATCCCAGCACAAAGAAAGTTCCCCACTCCATTGCAAAGTAGATATATGCCAAATATGGAAAGGAAATACAATCCAAGAAAAATGTAGGATTTAAAGGATACAAGTCCTTTAAAACTGTCTGTATCTGGGAAGCTGTTAAACATGTACCTGAAATCTGAAGTGAAGTGAAAGTGACAACTTTGTCATTGTGAATACATAGCACAACACACAGTGAACCTCAACGAAATTCAGCCTCTGCATTTTACCCATACACACGTAGCAGCACCTTGGAAGCAGTGATGGGGACGGTACCTTGCTCAGGAGTACCTCAGGGCATCTTACGGGTCTCAATTCCATGATTCTTGGGCCTAGTCCTTTAGCACTAGACCACCGCTGCCCCTAAAAAGCCATTTGCTGCCCAGTGAAGGACAGCTCTGCCACCTCTTGGCTTTAGTTTTTTTCTATTTTTCAATTTTGTCTTAAAATGGCAGGAAAGCTCTTGCATTTCTGCCGTAAGTATTGAACACAACACTCTAAACACCTGTAAATACTACAGCACATCAACGGCTTAGAAACATGCATTTTTCCTAGGATTGGTTAAACAAAAAGATGGGCTTTACCGCAGCTGGGTGAACTGTAGGCTTTTTAAAGAAGAAAAAAAGAGGGAAAAGATGTTCGTCGAAACTGGAAAACAAGCACTCATCTGCCCATTCACACCCGGGTCACATCCTGCTCCATTAAAGCTAATCAGGGCCTATTGAGAGCAGTGAGCAGGCCTCTGGAAAATCACTCTCCTGTGTGTGTGTGTGTGTGTGTGTGTGTGTGTGTGTGTGTGTGTGTGTGTGTGTGTGTGTGCGGGTGTTTGTGTGTGGAATGCCCACTTTCAGCAGTGCCACGTTAATGTGTCGCACAGTCTCTCTACCATCTCCTGCTTAATTGCATCCTTTCAAAAATAGCAAACACACACACACACACACACACACACACTCCCCAGCTAGAGCTCTCACCGCTCGAACAGCTGGAGAAAGTTGGCCGATGCATATTTAAGTCGAGCAGTGGAGTGGGGTAAACACTTTTGCACTCCATCATTTCAGTCTATCTACAATGCTAATTATGAATCTGAATAACATCAAAATTCTGCCCCCCAGCTCAGATGGCCAGGGGCACACGGGAGTCCCCAGTGTTTTAGATTTACCATATGGAGATGGGGGGTGTGGATCTGGAAGCCTGTTTAATTGAGTTCGGTGTTTTGGACCGCTATCGGTTGTAATTAATAGGGCTTGGTTAATAAAGCCATGCTTTCTGCCGTATCTGACATTTAAATGAAAAGTATGCATCTTTTGCAAAGAACAAATTTCAGCATGAAAGTAAAACGACAAGATATGACTTTTCTTTTTTTTTTTTTTGTTTCTAATATTAATATCAATTGCAACCAGTTTTAAAAACTATTGCACTCAATGAGAATAACACCACGTAACACCGGGGCAGCGGTGGCCCAGTGGTTAGGGAGTTGCCCTGCATCGGACGATTGTGGGTTCGATTCCCTCACCAGTGGGTTGCCCTGAGGTACCCTTGAGCAAGGTACCGTCCCTGTCACTGCTCCCCTAGGAGCTTTCAATAGCTGCCCCCTGCTGCAGGTGTGTGTATGGGTGAAACACAGAGGTTGAGTTTCACTGTGCTGCATTTCACAATGACCTGGATAGTCACTTTTCACCATCCCAAACCAAATCCCGATGACCTTGTTCTGTTATCAGTGGAAGTTAATAGGCTACCTCTCCCAGCAGAGCGCACACTGGGACGACACATGATCAGGAAGATTTTGGTCACATTGCCATTATGAAATGCTTGTGCTGTCCCAGCTTTTCTGAAGAGCTGTATTGTTAGTGAGCCTCCCAAAATGCTGAAAGCAGCACCCACATCCTCCTCGGCCTGAGCGCAGGGTGGATTACACGCTCACAGCTGGTTAAGATCCAGGCTCTCTTTGTAGCTGTGAAAAGAGCTGGATAAAGGGTCACTTTCTCATTCTTTATCCCTTTCTCTCCCTGTTCTCTTTCCCACTCTCTCCACTCTCCCTCTCTCTTTGCCTTTTTTTTTCTTTTTTAGCTTTTTCTCTCTGTCTCTTGTTCTTATCTGCCGCTCATCCCTTTTCCATCTTTTCTCTTTTTTCTCTTCTCTCTGGGTCACTCACTTCCTCATTTACTGTCTCTCTCTCTCTCTCTGTTTCTCATTTTCCCTCTTTTTTCTGTATTTTTCATCTCTATTACTTTTCTCTCTCTCGTTCTCTCTCTCTCCACCTTGGGAGAAAGCAGAGGATCGGGATGCACTCATTCAGGTTTTATGAGGAAGCTTTTAGCGAAGACCACCCCAGCATTGTTTTCATCCCGAAGCTCTGGACCTGCTCAGGGAAGACACAATAAACAGGAGGAAATGCTTATAAGACAGAGTTTATTCTTTGAATCTTTCATAAAAAGGCATTCTGAGGAGCGTTCACCACATCTCACTGGTGGGCCTGGTTTCTCCTGTGTGAGTGGGACATGCGTGTTAATGTACCTGGTAGACCTGTAAGCCTCTCAGACAATGGAAGCAGCACACTTGAGTGAAAGAGAAAGAGACATGAGTGTTTTATGAGTGTGTTCTGTAACTCTGAGCGGCAGGATTGCAGTGGGACGTTCCATCTTTCCTTCGTTGCTAAACCTTAAAGCACCGAATTATGAGTTGAACGAATCTTTGGTAGCAGTGGCCAAGTGATTAGGGACGAGGCCTCAGGATCTGAAGGTTGTTGGTTTAAATCCCAGACCAGTAATTTGCTCTTAGGTAGCCTTAAGTAAGGTACCGTCCCTATCACTGCTCCCCGGGTGTATGGCTGCCCCCTGCTGCATGGTGTGTATGGGTTAAATGCAGAGAAGTTTCGTCGTGGTTCACTGTGTGCTGTGCAGAGTATTCACATTGACAAGTAGTCACTTTCACTTCACTTTCACTTCTATGGCATCAAATCTATAGATCCCCTTCATTAGAAATGTGCGCCAATATACAACACACATACAAAACATACAAGATACAGAATACTGCTTGGGATAAAGGGAAATTTTATTTGTTTTGTTTATTTTTTTGAACTATTGTTAAATGTGGCACTAAAGCTCTATCAGCTGGTATGAACCCCCAGTGCCCAGGAGAATCCCTCTGTGCTGGATTCCTGCTCTCAGAGAAAAGAGATGATATGGGTAGGACTGCTTTTCTAAAGCTTCACCCTTTTCCCACCGAGATCTGATAACAATAATGCTCATCTGTAGGCATCCTGTATTAGGGCACTCGAGTGGCGCAACTAAGCTTCTAGCTTTAGTCCTAAAGTGACTTTAACCCCCTGGTGATGCCACATCCAGACAGAGAGCCCGAAAAAAAGCGTTGTTGTAAGATGATGTGATGATGAGCGAGTCTTTTCCCTGCATCTTGTAATATGAGGAGACCTTGTGGAATTGACTGTGACTGAAACGGAGAGAAAAATCAGTTAAAATATCTACTTTTTAAAATCGTATTTGCGATTATATTTCAGTGCCAATCTTTTCAGCACCAAATTCTTCCCTTCCTCATGCGTGTGCATGAGAGTGTTGGACAAAATGTGGGAGGAGATATTGTACATGCGGCTGATTATATGTTACCCTCGAAAGTCTGAGCAGCTTGCAGTGGGTGCTTTTGCTTTGACTAAAAACCAGATTTAAATTGGCTTTGAAGTTGAAAGAAAAAATGCGGAGGGACTTCTTTTAACAATGCTAGCAAACAAAGCAGAAAGAGGCACAAATCTGATGATGTTCATGGAGAATTCAAGAAAGTCTGAAGGATTCACAAAGAAGAAGCAACACAAAAGATGCACAGTGCTCACAATCGATGTAATCATTGCACAAAATCAGTTTTTTTCAGATTTACTCCAATGTAGAATGAAATTTTTTGGGAAAGACTCATTTTTTAACACTCTGTTTGTTACAGAACTTTCTGAGAAACAGGCTGTTGATGAAGGGCTAGAAAAATAACACAGATCTTGCTTGAAGACTTTCGGAAAAATAAAGGATGAGGAGGATCAAATTATTTCAACGGGGATTTTGCAAGAACCAGCGATGAACTAAATGGACTATCACAAATTAAAAGTGATTGCTCTGTGATGTTGCTCTTAAGAACCTTCTTCTGCCACTGTTTCAAGAGATCAATTGGGGCAATAAAACACCAAGGTGGATCTAAAGGGTTGGGGTCTCCAGTATAGTAGCCAATGTCTTCATTTGAATCAAATAAGCTGCTCAAACCGTGTATCTCAGATTTATAATTGATGCCCTCGTTTTTTTGTATTGGGTGAAGCAGCTTTGTTTGTGCATGTGTGTGTGTGGGCGTGAGGCCCGTCTGTCTGCTCGGCTGCCCATGTGGTGAGCACTCGCGGTCTCTCAGCTGTCACCTGCTTTGTGAAGGCCAGCGAGAAACAGTGTGACTCCAACCTGCTGATACAATTAAGAGATAGAGCCGCAACGTCTCCAGCTGAGACAGAAGCAGAGATGGAAGCTATAGGTCTGACAGCAGAGAGAAGGAGGCAAAAAAAAAGAGATGCACTGACAGGCAAGGAGTGACAGGAACGAGGGATGAAGACAGACAGGAGGCCGCCTCGATGGTGCACAGTGCTTGGTGAAAAAGTGTAACCGATGTCAATGAAAAGGAACAACAGTCTTTGTTTAGATGACGTGGTAGATAACTGAATGAATGGGAACCTCATCCAGGCAAAGCAATTCACGTTCATGAAGAATGACCCGAGCTTATGAACCAAACGGCCTTTATATGGTTATTTAGCTTCTCCTCAATTTACCGTTAAAGACAGACTCACTGTCCACTATATTAGAGACATCGATTGCTACTCTGAAATGTTTCCATCTTATAGGTCTCCTCTGCTGACCTTCTGTTGTTGGGAGCATGGATCATTCTCAGCACATTAGTAACCCTGACATGGAGGTGGGAGGGCAGTGTGTGTAGTGCTGGTGTATCAGTGTATCAGGCACAGCAGCCTTGCTGAGGTTTTTACAAGTTAATCAAATGTTGAAAGTTGTCCACCACCCAAAAAAATACAGCCAAGATTAGCACTGCGTTCACAAGCTGACCACTGACAAAGTTCTAGGACAGTGTTTCCCAAGCCTGGTCCTGGAGGATTGCCAGATGGAAGGGTTCCTGATAAAGCTAGCAGACACAACAGTTAAATTCATGGACTTTCACAGTGAGGTTTCAGATGAGCACATAGTCCCATTGTTCTGAGCTCTTGGTTTTCCTCTCAATTTGTCCATTTGAAGCCCTTTGTCTGAGGCAGTGTTGATGGTGGACTGTAATCCACACCGCTGTCCATCTCTCACACTGAATCTCTAGTTTCGCTCTCGGCTGCCGCGTGTCGAACCCACTGCATCTATTATTTACTGAAAGCTTTTTGTCTCCTGCGCACAGTGCTCTTGCTAAAGACTCCACAGCCTGCATCAGTGCGCAATGGAGTTGTCAGGCATTTGTCTGCCTTTGGTGGGTTTTTTTCCACAGGAAAGGAAACAGAAGTCCCTGGTTGAGTGGTCAAAATGAGAACCTATTGTTTGCCCACTGTCTCATCCAGAAAGGATGAGTGCTCTGGTCTTTTCACCTTTGTTGGACATTTTTGGTGAAAGTGTCTCCCAAAGGGCCTTACCCCGTTTGACACTCATTCATAGTCTGTCACTGTAGATATTCAAAGAGTTTTGTGAAAATGTCAAGACGTGCCATACCCAACAATTGCCATGGGAACAAAGGTATTCATCATGTTGAATTTGCTGACTTTATTTGCTCCCGGTGTCTTTGGGTTGGGAATGTGTAAATATTTGATGCTTGTCAGAGCTACAGGAAAGCACAAGATAAAATTAGCACTTTATTCAGCATCTCGCTACAACATAAAGCACAATGATTTCACTGTCTGCTTGTGTTTAGTTCCTGTCTTTTGATAAAAAATCATTTCAAACATTCCAGATCTTAAATTGTAGCCTAATAATCAGTGTATCTCTCTCTCTCTCTCTCTCTCTCTCTCTCTCTCTCTCTCAGGATGTTGGGAGAGTGGCGTGTGGCTGGGCTGCAGTCCCTCCTGACTGTGTGGTTGCTCTTTCCCCTGGAAAATGGTGAGTACTCTTTGTGGTCTCCACCATTAAACCATTAAATCTTTCCTTTTCTTCACAAAACGGGCTCTTGCCTGGTTCCAGCAAGAATTCGAACATAAATGTAAAACATAGAAAATAGAAATGCATTACACATGTAATACACAACATTATATACCAGAAGCACAGCTGCACAGCCACATCTGACATAAAGAAGCGGAGGGGTTTACATGTATACATAAGAGTTCTGATTTTAATTTTATTACACCATTTAAAATGCTGTCGTTTAAATAAATGTCACAAAAAAAAGTTAAAAAGTGGCATTACTGCAGGGGAAATATTTTCATGTCCTTTCAGTGAAGTAACTGTCACACATTTTTAAGTGTTTGTGGATCAACACTGACAGTGTAGGCAGTATCTGGCATTTCTGCACAAATTACAGTGAAATAATTATAATTATTGTAATAAACTCATCAGAAATGGAAATGCTGTGTTTCATTCTGACAGGATTTAATCTCAAAAACCAAAAGTCCACCTTCAGGAAATTTAATGACAGACGTTGTTGAAAGCTGATTTAGACGTATGAGAAAGGATGTAATTATGCCATTAATACGCTCCTGTGCCCTGTGCCATGTAGAAAAGTGCTGAGCAGATGTAGCTGACCTCAATTTTGATACAAAATTGCTGGAGGAAAAGATCTAAGTGACTTTGAAAGAGGATTCACCGATGACACGAGCCTCAGTCAAAAGAATACTGTTCCAAAGCATCCCTGTTTAAAGTGGCATCCGCTTTTAGACCTTTAAGGCACGAGTGTGACACTTGAGATTTAGTGTGATATGTAAAGAAAGACAGATGAGCAATTGTTCCACAGCAGGAACGCAGGAACGTGATCAGACTGTCAGCGGAACACGAAGAGAGAAGGATATTCTAGTGGCACCACAGTTCAAAACTCTTCACTACTGACCATGTGAGAGTTCATTGGTGTAAAACCCACAGGCACTGGTCTCCAGAGATGTGGAAAAAGTGATTGATCGGATGAGTCATCCTTCACCATATCCTCTGCAAAAGGTCTTCAATGCTTGAAGCCTACAGTGACGGATTCTGCTGACACTTTTACGCTGTGGTTGACATTTTGCTGTCACTGTTTTGGTGCAATTGTCCCCTTCGAGAGAAGGGTCAAATCATTCCAACGTTATTTTGACTGATCACCTTTATACTGTGATGAATTCTCTCTGTTTTAGACTAGTCTCCTCTCCTCTCCAAAGACCATACATCCATCCAGAAAGTGAATTGAAAGTGACTATTTGTCATTTTGAAACACAGCACAGCACCCAGTGAGCCACAACGAAATTCAACCTCTGCTTTATACAGCCCCACACACAGTTCAGAAGAGGGCAGCCATATTCAGCGCCCGGGGAGCGGTGAGGGGGATGCTCCAGGGTACCTCATTTGAACCCACAATCTTCTGATCCTGGGGCCTAATCCCAAACCACTAGGTCACTGCTGCTCATAAACGATTGCCGAAACCTGGAATTGAACTAGGTACCTTTAGATCTTCAGTCTAACGCTCTCCCAACTGAGCTATTTCGGCTACGGCCGCTACAAAGCTTGATGAGTTTGAAAATGAAGTGAATCATACTCTTCTGCCTTTGCTGTACCTGATCTTTATGTTAGACAGCGTTCTCCATCACCCTTAAGCAAGACACTAGAGAAGGACATTTCTTTAAAGTCGTCCTGTTGTTGCTTTTGCCTTTGTAAAAGCTAACTGTTATTCTGAAGCTGGAACACGTAATGAAAGAACAGATTTCAGCCATGTCAAGATATTCATTGGGTTTGAATGAGCGTTTCCCCAATTTTGTCCCCCCTGATGGCTCTCTCACATGATGGCTCATTTTCAGGCTCATCCACACTCTGTGCCAGCTGCTTATTAGCCCATGCAGTAGCCTGGCACTGCTCTGACTCCTGCTTGCCCCCTTCTCACTGTAGATGCTTTCCTCTTGTCCTTTCATCTCCTGATAATTACTGTAGCACAACGACTCACGACCTGACACTGATGAGGCTTTTAGGACGTGGGATGAAGACAAATTCTCCCAGCCTGCTTCCCTGGGCATGGCGTAGTACTCTCCGCCCGGAAAATAGGGAGTGCAGGGGGAACACTTTTATCAGCCGAAAGCCTCATTTCTCCACATTGCCACCTAAAGACTTATCATTACTCACTGTAATGCCTAAAACCGCCTCTCATCAGCCACACCGATATTGCTCCCGTCCGCCCTTGTGAGTGTGCTCACTAAGCCGTGAGAGAAAAGGATGGGGGCCGGGGTGGGGTGGCTGGAGAGGGGGAGGCTGAGTCAAGACAGTGAGAGAGAGTGAGAGAGTTAAGCTCCATGTGGAGTGACACTAACCCCTTCGTATACAGTAATCCACCACACACATGCTGCTTTAAAGCTTATGTTGTCACTGGTGTGGAAGGAGCCATTTTAGAGTCTTTTAAGAATGCATATGCTGACATACTGACATACACACTGCCTGTGAATCATCTGGGAAGATCCAGCAACTATTTCAAATATAAAGTGGGTTTTCTTTGTTAGTTTTCACCGCCGAACCACCTCTATAGTATGTCTGACTTTTACTTGACAAAAACAAATAATCACTGACAAGTTATAAGGCATCTTTCAGACTCCTGACTCTATTCCTGCTTATTTACCGTTACCTGCAGGTAAAACAGGCCACCTCTCCAGCCTCCTTAACAGCCTAAGCACTAATTCCAGTCACTCCCATCAGATTATTATGAAATATCCTGCAGAAAACACTGCGGTTCTTTCCCGTGTTCTTTGTCATTTTTCTGTATCTTTTGAAAGTAACGTTTTTAAACCAATAGCTCAGTTCCACAATATAGAACCCTTTTCATCTCAATACTGGTTGCAAAATCTTTCCTCCTGTCTTTCTGCATTTTACCGTTCTGATTTTTCTTCTATTGCTGATATCATTTATTTTGTGGTGATTCTCCTTACCCCTTAACTAAGGCTTGTCCTCCTGCTTTGGTCCCTCAGCCCACTAGACCTACTGGCCTGGTGTCCTGTGCTTATAAGTTGCAGGTACCTCCAAAAAACCCAGCCCACTGAACCTGAATAACATTTTTTGCACATCTCTAAGCTTCCATTCGTATGAAAAATCATCAAACTGTTTGTAACATCTCAAGATTCACCTTAAAACCAACCATTTCTTTCAGTCTTTCAAATCCAGATTATGTCCATTCCAAAGTAAAAAACTGCACTGATCAAATTCATCATTTACCTTCTTTTGTCTGCAGATGTTGGGGATCTCAGACTTCTCATACTGCATGACTGAAGCACAGGTTTTAACATTATCTGATCAGTGTACAGCTGAGAAAAGCTGGGTGGTTTCTTGACTTCTCTATTATGCATAACATCAATATATTTTCACTGTTATGCAGATGATACTTAGATCTGTAATGTGAAATGCCTTAAAAAGGCACCGCTTAATTTGTAACATTATTATCTGAAAGCAAAACCCGGATGAAGTGTAATTGTCTCACGTTGAACAATGACGAGCTTATTCTTACTGGTTCCAAATCTACCCTCAATAAAGCAGATTTTTTCACCCCAAAACTGTAATGATGACGGGAAGCTTTATGCTGCTCAGGAAATAACCCAGTGAACTATTGTGGCTCTTTAACCTGGTAAAAGAGTGACGTTGTGAGAGCAGTGTGAAAAGAAGGGGACTCAGAGTAAACGGAGGGAGAACCACCAGCAGAATGTAGTCCTGAATCGTACAAACAAGGGAGAATATTATAGGGTCTCCCAACAATGAAACAAAGGTTTGGCACAACATTTTGGATTTGTTGTTTTATTTTGAGGTTTGGTGAGTTGGTGTGCTTTGGGCTTTTGATGAGGAGAAATTGTCCGAAGCGCTTAAGTCGAGTTTGAGACAGCTTTGACAGGCCTGAGCCCGTTGAGCTGTCTCATAGCACGATCTGCAGAGATCCCAGACCAGGCCTGGCTCTTATCAGTGCACTTCAGGGCCAGGCTTGCACAGCCCAGGGCTGGGGCTACCGGGGCCCCTCGGTGCCTTCAGCTCCCTGTCCTATCTGCCGCCATCTGTAGCCATTGTGTGGGCCGTATGGTGGGATAAACAGTGGAATCTGGCATGGGCCTGAACAGGAGGGCCACATAGCTCCCTCTTCCCAGGCTTCGGCCACTCTTGGCCCTGGTAATGGTTGGTCAGCTTGATCGGCTCGAGAGGAATTTCTTTTCATTCAGAGGGAAACCAGGATGTAAAGGGTCAACAATGTAAGGTACCAGTTTTAAAACAATGTGGTCCCCTCCATAAATGTTGTATACAAGGCTCTATACAGACTATTTTTGATGTCAAACATGTTTATTATCGTGGGTTCTTTCCTTTTTCCTCAGTTTCACTGGTGCAAACAAGGGCTACTTCAGAGCTAGTGCCCCCTTGTGAAATACAATTGTCATGTGATGCTGCCTTCACTTGTTTGCTGGATGATCATATTTCTCCCTTTCAGAGTAATTAAAACCCTTCGAGGGCTCTGTAGTAAGAAAAATGAAGATTTGCTAACTTGACAATAACTGGCAAACATTTACATTTACAGCTTTATCTGACAGTCTTATCCCGAGCAACTTGAGGTTAAGGGTTTTGCTCAGGAACCCAGTGGTGCTAGTGATGGAGGTGGGATTCGAACCTGCCACCTCATGGTCCATAAAAAAGTATCTTTGCATCATACAACTGCATACATTTTTTTTTGAAAGGCTAAATATCTGTCAGAGCACAAGTCAATTCATTAACTATAGCTGAACGTATATTTATGTTGTCCTGAGGTACCCCTGTGCAAGGTACCGTCCCCATCACTGCTCCCCGGCTGTTTATATAGCCCACTGCTGCACCGTGTGTGTATGGGTTAAATGCAGAGAATGCATTTTGTTGTGTGCTGTGTTTCACAAGGACAAACAGTCACTTTCACTTTCACTTTGCTTCCAAGGCTTCAAATGCTTTTACCTAAAATTACTTTCATGAGTTGCCGTGAGTTGATTTTAATCAACAATTCAGCAATTCAGACTGCAATATGACCTAGAAACTGGGTCCAGTCAATGATTTGCATCTAAAAAAATCAATGTAAAGAAATCAGCTCTCCTTGCCAGCATTCCTCCTTCCAGTGAAGCTTGTCTCTCTCTCGGGCCACAGGATGGCTGCTGTGTAAATAAGGGCTCTCCATAACCGAAAGCAGGCCAGATATTCCTGGAGATGTGACAGCCTCCAACCTCCCTGCTATTTCATGGAAATGAATATGGAAATCTCCATTGGGGTGCTGGTGGGTGGAATATGGGGTGTTCTCTGTTATTTTGATGGGCAAGGAAAGCAGACAGCAGCTCTGTGCCAGGCCTGATAAATGTGCCATTACGCGACACAGGGTGGGAAATTAGTCACGGATGCAGCCTTTGAGTGTGTTCCTGAGCATGTGTGTGAAGGAGAGATGGCTCGCTGAGACCTCAGTTAATATTGATGGAGTCTGCGAATGGGAAGAAATGGGTGTGGGGAATTCGGAAGGAGGGGCATGTCGGGGTTTCTAAGGAGAACTTTAATAGCAACCGGCACCGGTACAGGAATGGCATTACAAAGCCCTGCGTGTCTGCCACTTCTTTGCTCTCGTGCCCCATCTGTTGTTAATCTACGATGCGCCTCTGGCGGTACCTGAGAGGACAATGACTCTGTATGCTCAGAGGAGGATGCGCTGCTGGAGGGGAATTATAGCTGGATCACACTCAGTGGAGACATACAAACAGGCTGATTTTCATTATTCAGCCCAGATGATTTGCCTTGCATTTGTAACATGTGCACTTTAAAACCGGCAGGATGCAAAACATCCCTGAAGGTCTGTATGTAGGCCCACACCTCAGTTTCTCACTCTCGGAACTGCACAACAAACATGTTGGTTTCACCGTAGCTTCCGAATGAGTAGAAGCTCTGACTGAGTAATAGGGTTGAAGATTAATAACTGAATCCTAAAGGTTCAAGAGGTGTAAGGAGCATTTCACTAATACACTGGTTTATCTCTGAATAGTGCAGTGAGTTGGAACAGGGGGAAAAGCCCAAGTTGGTAATTGGGTAGAAGAGGGCAGGCTTATAAGGTGGAAGTGAGTTTTGTAAAGCAGGACTTCTCATTTAGTGGTAATTGATAACTTAAAGAGACCATGGAAACCTTATTTGTGTAACATTTCCTATGCAGTTCAGCCCCCCAGTCCATGCACTCTACATATAAAAATGAAGCTGCAGAACAGCCTTTTTTGAATTCTTCAGGGTTGTGATGTTAGAACAATCATCAGATTCACAGATAAGGCCGCATGCTGCTTAATTTAGACCTTCCTGTTCAGATTGAAATGTTAGAAAGTGCTACCATTGCAGACAGTCATGTGAATGATATGGATGAAAACACATTTTTTTCGTTTTTTAAAGTACTGTTGAACGATATATATAATTAAAAGAGGCTGGAAACCACATGGCTATTACATACCATGGTAGCCATGGCCTAATTGTTAGAGAAGAGAGTTTGCAACCGGAGGGTTGCCAGTTCAGTCCCCAGGAGAGGCGGGAAAATCAGAAGGTGGGACTAATTTACCCCGCAAGTGCTTCATCCTGGCTCACAGCTCCTTCTCCTGATATGTGTTCCTAGGATGGCTTCGGATCACTGCACACTGTATTTATGTGCAGAAATGTAAATTATTATAACATACTATTATAATCTGGAAAGTTAGTAGATGAGGGCTTTAATGCAAAGGCAGGTCTGTCAGAAAAGAGCAAAAGGCTATTGATGTAGCTTTGTAAAAAATCTCCATATGAATAAGCTTCTGAAGGATCTGACCTTGTGCCGTGCTGAAAAACACAAGCAGTGAACATAATTAACTGATTTCTTTCATAATTGTTTCACCATTACTGATGGAGCGTTACACCCTCCTGCCCTCGCCCTACTGCAACACCCCCTCACCATCACCATTTTCTCTCTTCGACTTGCCAGAAATACCTTTGTTGCCATGGTAATCATTAAGGGATGTGTAAGGAGGGGGCTAACATCCACGGGCACTCCCCAGTTATGTCTTTGAGGTCTATTGTGTTAGAAGCTCTTTCCTTTTATAACTAAAGGTCAGGTGTTTAGTAGGCTGCAAATGTCCTTTTGCTCGTCACGTCATCGATACTCAACTGACCAGGGCCGCAAAATTTGTTTTCCCATCCTGATTTTTTTAGCCTTATTCGTTCTGCGCTCAGACTTGACGATAAAAAGGCCATTAGTGGAAGAAATTCTCCAGCTTAAGTCAGTGAATGAAATGACTGCTGATAGCTTGGGCATTGTCAGCACAGCCCACAAGCGATCAATCATTTTGATAGCGGCTGGATAAGTGACGACAATGAGGCCACAGCGAGGAGCCTGTTATGGGAGCATAGACAGAGAGAGAGAGAGAGAGAGAGAGAGAGAGAGACAGATGGGAAAGGAGACATGTCCAGGATTGTGTTTGTTTTTTGTTTTTTTTCGAGAACGCAGACACGTTGTCTTCTGTTCCCGCTGTACAGCCTCGGGCAGATAACGACTCCTGACAGCACTTAATGCATTTCAGGTGTTCAAAAGAGATGACAAATAAGACAAAAGTCAACATTCACAATGCATCAAGAATGCTCCCATGATTGGTTTTGGTGTGCTGTTTTTTTCTCACCCCCTCCCCTGTCTGTCTTTATTTTTCCCTACCAGGTTGCCTGAACCCCATCTTTCTCGCCGCCCAAATATTTTTCGCCTGTTTGTTTTGATTGGACCTCATTTGGAGAAGGAAAGATTAAAAAGCATCGGCAGATCCTCAGACAAAGGCAGGGTCTCTGGGGGGTTTTGCTTGTAAAAACATTTTCATCTAAATGCAGATTTGGCGTATCTGCTCTGACATGGCTGCACTGCACACACATTCATTATTTAACCACGTGGGAACGGGAGCAATTTTACCAGCTTCCTTCTAGTCCTAATTAGGTTTTTACAAAGGTATCTGCACTTGATTTCTTGTGATTTAATTCTGCAAACTGATCCAGGCCTGGGTGGGGAGGTCGTGTGTTAAAGTCAGAAATAGCAGAAGCAGTGTTGTGTGTTTTACTGTTAGTATATCTTCAGTTATTACATTGGTTATTCATTGTTTTCTTTGGCACAGGCAGTTCAGGCAATGTTAATGCATGAGGGATTAGTGAATGTGGGGAGACTCGGGGCAGTCCTCGCTATGCGTTACAGCAGCAAAATTAAAGACGGCTCACATTTTTCTTAAACGTGTATTTTTGCTGTATGGAAGTGCACCCCCCTCTTGCTCCAGGCCGAGGAGTGATATGCTTCAGAGAAGTGTGTGGTAAACATGATTATGAGGGATGCTGCCCTGCGGGAGGGACAAAGGTGTGTGTGTGTGTGTGTGTGTGTGTTTGTATGTGTGTGCTTGTGTGTGTGAGACGGTCCACAAACATTTGTCACCCCAAAAGCACAAATGTTCATACACACTCACACACACACACACACACGCACACAGTCTGTGTTGGACTACTGACCTGTGCAGTATTTTACCACGTGTTTGCCCTTTGACATGTAGGATAGCCCCCAGTTATGGATGGGTGGATGGATGGAGGGATGGATGGATGGATGGATGGAGGGATGGATGGATGGATGGAGGGATGGATGGATGGATGGAGGGATGGATGGATGGATGGAGGGATGGATGGAGGGATGGAGGGATGGATGGAGGGATGGATGGAGGGATGGAGGGATGGATGGAGGGATGGATGGATGGATGGGGAATTCCAGTTTTTTGTGGTTATTGGGATGTAAACACAGCCAATCAGAGTGGTCTGTATGTGAAATGATAAAATTTAGAGAAGCTTAATGACTATTTGCAGTCGTAGGGAATTAAACGCAGAATCACTACACGTGTAACTTTTTAATGATCTTTTATTACCGTCATCATTTATTTGTCAACAGTACAACAAAGGTGAATCTGAAACTACTTATGGGCCTTATGAAGTGCACAAAACCTCTTCACCGGGAATAGTTAAAAAATATTAAAACTACTATTTTGGTCAAAATCCTCTTTTTTATTCTGTCTCAGGCATTTAACAATGTAGTTGGAACAGTCTGAATGAAATGAAATAACTTTCTTTAACACAGAGGTGTGTTTTTTTATCATCTACACTCTCTATGCTCCATTGTATGTTTCTTGGGAAAAGAGAATTTCACATCCGTCCCGTGTGAATGATGTCATTTGCTTGTTCAACTTTTATTTATAAAACAATTTTTAACCAGTTCAATTTTCCTTTAACACGTCACCCACTGGCACAGACTGTTCCCTAGGTCAATAGCCAAGGGTCACACAACTTCTGGTTTTACTCTGTCGAGGTAAGAAAAACTGGACTGCAGGTTCCTGGGTAGAAAAATAAATACATAAACATGTAAATCAGGTTTGTATCTTATAAGAGAGTGTACCAGCTCTCAGGAAGCATGCATTCATTATGTTTATTAATGCAATGCTATGAGCCGTTTCCATGGTATTGTGGAATATATTATATTTTTACATGCATTATAAAAAGTGTTTTGGTTTTTCTAAGAAGATTCAATTTGTCACTAATCTTTCAGGTTACATTTAAATGCAAACCTACAAGCTATATCTTGTTTTGATTGGACCGTTTTGTTCTGTTTACTGCTCTTGACACCAGAGGGAACCTAATAGCATAAATATTCTTCATTGCGGCAAAAAGTGCATTTATGTTGGAGGCACTGAGCAGTATATGGAAAGGCTGCTTTTACTTAAAGTGAAGCTCAAGCCTGGCCTCCTTTGTCAGATTCTGTTTCTCTGGTGGCCTCTGCTCTTTTGCCTCCCATGCAGACCAGCGCTTCCTCTAAACACAACAGAGAAGTGTTCTACTTCAGCTGCTCTTAGAGGTTTGAGCAGCCATCATCGCCGCTGTGATGAGCAACGCCATTATCCCCCCGAGTACTTGCAGTCCAAAATGCACTCCCCTTCATGCTTTAACGAAATGTCATCACGCATGCCATTAGAGAACAACACTCTCCGCTGCAGCACCGCCTTACAGTACATAAGATGCACGAGCCATATATTTCACAGCTCTTTTTCGCTTTCATCCTGATGCCCAGAGTGCTTCCAAATTGCTGCTGAATATTAGCATAAGACTTGGGCCTTTCCTGCATCGCTCATGCAGTTTTATATGACCAGGCTTCTTCAGGTCGGGTTCTTATTGCTTCTGTTTTGAGAGTTTTCCCTCCAGCATGTTGCACTCACCCAGAAACAGAGCATTTCACAAAGAGTGATGTTTCTGCAACAACTGTAGTGCTGACAAGACATTCCAATTGTAGACCAACACCTGCAGAGGACAGATACTATCAGTGTCAGTCTTTAGAGCAGAAAAATTCACTAGACCAGCACTGTAGGGTCATATTCATGTGTTATTTGTTTTTTTTTTTACTATAAAAATTAGATGTGAAGTCAAAATTTCAGCTTTTACTTCTTGGCATTTATATCTCGATATGTTAAATTGCATATAAAGCAGCACCTTTTGTATCAGTATATATACATCTATATGTATATTGTGTATGTGTAGTTTTAGACTGCCTAAGAACAGAATATTTTGAACTAAATTGTAAATGATATTTGGCTTATTAAGCCCTAGCACTCAAGATGGTAAGCGGAAACTTTAATTGGTAATGTTAATTAGGTTTAAATGAATCTTCTCAAAGCAGAGGGAAGAAGAAATGCTGCTGGCGTTATAGTTGTAGGTTACGAAAATGACAAACTTGGAAGAAACATCGCATCCAGTCAGCGATGGAAGAAGCTTATTTTAAGTAGCAGTAAATAGAACAAGAACAAAATGAATCTAAAAAAGTGGCAGTAATGGTAAAATCTTGTTGTCTTTGTATGTTAAGTGCACCCAAGTACATAATGGAGTAGGTTAAAGTTTTTCCTGTTCCTAGCGCCTGGAGCAGTCTGAATAAATTTTCCGGACAGCTCACTAGCCTGCAGGCTGTGTTGTGCTTCAGACAAGCTTTTAAAATATATTTAAGTTACCAGTAATAAAGCAGGAAGTGTTTAAAAAGTATCCCATTAACAATTTCTGGCAATTTTCCACCAGTTTGAAAGAATGGACCATGTCTCATTCCAGCTTTCTGTGGATATTTGTTATCCATAAAACTATAAATCAAATAGAACATAACTAATACATCATTTACATTTACATTTACATCAGCAACACAATTATAGATTACAATTATATTCACAATCAAATCAACAGTGATACACAATCTAGTAGAATGCAACATGATCAAATCAATAAATCCACTTCTGCGTTAGTATCCCAGAAATCCGATAACTCTTCAGCACCTCCCAGTGCCCGTGTTAACTCCTGCCCGAATCCCACCTTGCTGTCTTCCTGTGTCAGCTTCCCCCACTTGATCCTCGACTCTGCCCTCACTTTCCTCCTCTTCTTGACCTCAAGGTCATCCTACAGACCACCATTCTATGCTGTTTAGCTACACTCTCCCCTGTCACTACTTTGCAGTCTCTGATCTCCTTCAGGCTGACCCTCCTGCAAAGGATATAATCCACCTGTGAGTCTAGGGAGTGATGGTGGTGTAGTGGTAGGGTTCTTGCCTATGGCTCAAGAGGTCCTGGGTTTGAATCCCACCTCAGGCACTACCAACATTGTATCCCTGAGCAAGACCCTCAACCCCGAGTTGCTCCAGGGAGACTGTCCCTGTAGTTAGGACATGGAAGTCGCTCTGGATAAGAGCGCCTGCTGAAATGCCGCAAATGTAAATGAGCATCTTCCTCCACTCTTATGTCACCCTGTGCTCCTCCCACTTCTTAAAATAAGTATTAACTACAGCCATTTCCATCCTTTTCGCAAAGTCTACAACCATCTGACCTTCAGCATTCCTCTCCTTGACACCATGCCTACCCATCGCCTCCACATCACTTCTGTTCCCTTCACCAACATGACTATTAAAATCTGCACCAATCACCATTCTCTCTCCCCTGGGAACACTCTATCACTTCATCTAACTCACACCAGAATTCTTCTTTCTCCTCCATCTCACATTCAACATGTGGGGCAGAAGCACTAACAACATTCATTATCACACCTTCAACTTCCAGCTTCAAACTCTTCACATACTCTTCCTTCAGGATAACACCTACACCTTCCATCCACACCATGGCAGAACAGTTTAAACCCTCCTCCAATACACTACCCTTCCATCTAGTCTCTCACACACAAAATGTCAACCTTCCTCCTCTCCATCATATCGTTTACATTTACGGCATTTAGCAGACGCTATCCAGAGCGACTTCCATGTCATAATTACAGGGACAGTAATTAGGAGCACTTCAGGGTTAAGGGTCTTGCTCAGGGACCCAGTGGTGGTAGTGCCAGAGGTGGGATTCGAACCTATGGACCCTACCACTGGACCACCCCACCACCGTCAGCTAATATCAGCTAATTCTCTACCTTTACCAGTTACCAACTGCCAAAATTCAAAGTCCCTACCCTTGTTAACCCAGGCCTCAACTGACCCAGTATGGAATTCTGTTTCATATTTGATTCGGCAAACACCGGATATTATACTGGATATAATATATATTATATTATATTATAGAGCTGTGCCTTATACTATGTGTAACGCGTGGGTGATGGTGTGGTCCGGATGTAAACACTTAGCCAGCAACCTGTGACTTAACCTTATTGAACATAACAACATAAAAGCACCCGCACGTGTGATAATAACACAAAGAATGACTGATGCTCTGCTCTGACTCATTGGGGCTTATAATGCCAGCCCCCAATGAAGCACACCTGAGACCCAGGTGTTCAGTCAGAGCAGAGGGCCATCTACCGTGACACCATGTAACACCTTTAGCAGTCTATACATTAAAAAATATTGGAGTTTAATTGTTCCCCATGTAAAGTACCCCTGGGAATGCTGCCAGAGTGAAAGTGTTCATACCCTAAGGTGCAGTTTATATCTGAGTGTACAAATTCTTTCACATTGAATCTCACTGCATTCATTCAGATGTTATTTGATGCTGTACATTTGAAACCCACGTTCAGTCAAAGACTTTAAAACTACATTTTATAAAACGCACCACTTAAAATGCCAGCTGCTCTTTTACATGAAATTGTGAGAAATCTTAGAGCAACACCAATAAACAGCCACTTTTTGCTTTCCTTTAATGGTGGATCTTCGAATAACCTTTTTCTCCCAAAGAACCTTCTTTAAAGTTTAAATAACCACCACATAAAGGTGAAAAACCAATGAGGAACCCTTTTTATTTATTTATTTTTAAAGAGTCCACATACATTCATTTTAAGCAACTAATTCACACTTCAGATCATTGGTCAGTTCAGCTGAAAAAGCTGATTTAAGCCTTTTTCATGTACAGTGGACCAGTGACCACTAATACCATATTAGGGTTCATTTACATTTTATTCTGTGAAATGGATGTTTGGTTGAAGTGTGTTCAGTTTGAATTTGACAAAACATGAGCTCAATTTCAAGCTGGACTGAAAAAAATAAACAAAAGCATACTAAAACAAAAAAAAAACCGCCTTGAGACATTCTTGTAGTCTCTCTAGTTAATTACAGTGGAGCGGAGAGCCTCTGATGACATTTCCCTTTCCATTTCGCAGGAAACTGTCCACTTTACATGAAATCAAATGTGGCTAGGGCCAGACAGGCAGAGACTGGGGTGCCAAACAAAACCATTTCTAATCAAAATAAATGAATGAATGAAATTTCATGCTCTTGCTCTGATAGTCTGTACCCGCTTCATTTTGCAAGTCCCCTAAACCCACTCCCTCTTCCTTCAGCGCATCATTCACACACTCTGTCTGCCTGAAAATTACATTTTCACTCTCCAGCGTGAGGAGGAGGGAGAAAAAAGATGGTTTAGGGCATCTTTTCTCCCCTTGGCTCCACTTAGATGATATAATGAATAGCAGTAGTTGCCTTAATCAATGCATCTCTGACTCCAGCCATACTCGGTGATAGCTCTAATAGTAAGTGTGTATAATAGGGATTGCTTTTAAATCCAGTTGAGAATCTGATTCTCTGGTGGCCAGAGGTGCAGCGATTCTGTCAATGGCTCAACTCCTTCCCCCCCTTCACTACTTAATATATTTTCTGCCTCATATCCCGGTATTATAGCCACTAGGGAGCATTACCACACTAATAACTCCACTGGGTTATGTACTAACTTCACTTGCCCAGATTTATCTCACACCCTATGGATCTCAGCACTGGCAAGAAAAGAATACATAATGCATTATTCATCAAGGCTCATTGATCTTTTGGAAATTAGCTTTTATTTCTCTTTCATAAGCCACACAAGGGCCTGTTTATGTTCCTGCTGTCTTTTTGAATCAATGGCCAATATTTTTTAACGCAGTGATTATTATTATCTATTATAAGTGAGTTAATAGATTCATCCCTGCTGACAAGTCCAGCTTTTGCCAGTACTTGGCTTTAAATGGTCTAAGCCAGTCTTTGACGGACTGGATTGTTGATAGTCTGGACATCCAGGTAGATTTGATGATCAAGCAGCTGACTTGTTTGAATTTTAACCAATAAGACCAGTTGTAATCCAGCTCTTTAATCCGGTTAACCAGTGGGACCAAGGTTTTCAAATAGTGTGCCAAGATAATGGCCACACTGGTCAATCTTTAAGTGCTTTTTGCATTCTGGTTTCAGTAGCAGCCTGAGAGTGACTAATATCAAGAATATTAGAACCACACCAAAACAGACAACTCAGGTTGGACTCAGGTTTTGGAGGCAAAGTAAGATTGCATTTGTTTGGACATGTACAGAGAAGAGACAAGGATTATATTGGGCGAGGGATGTTGAGGATGGAGATGGCGGGCAAGAGGAAAAGAGGAAGAGCAAAGAGGAAGTTTAAGGATGTGGTGAGAGAGGAGGGTCAGTGTGAATGAAGATGATGCAGACGACAAGAAGAAATAGAGAAGGATGGTCCACTGTTGCGATACCTAGAAGGGAGCAGCCAAAAGAAGAAGAACCTGGTTCACATCACGTTATATCTTGAGTAAGAACTCCAACGTCTAAGGTTCAGTGTATGGATGAATGCAAAAGTATCTGCTATTTATAGCAGCAAGTTTCCAACTTGTCAGACAAACAGTGTCAGCAAAAACTTTCTGTTATCATCCAGCAGCAGATGTGCAACAGCTGTAAACCTGTTTGTATGTTTTCATGAGTGTCAGGATTTGTTGCATGAAATGTGAACTGCCACAAATGACCACAATATTTCACAATATTTAATTAAAGGACTATAACCCAGTCCTTGCTGATAATGTATTTTATGAGTCTGCACACTCTGGCTGAATTGGTTGTGGCCAACCAGCTTTTGAAAAGACGACGTTCTCTTTTATGCATTAATTCCTCCTTTTTGTGCTGTCAGCATTCAAGAGCGCTCAAGTTTTTAAACCATTTGTGAGGCAAAATAGATTTAACATGAAGAACAGTCTGGAAAACATCAAATCCTTATTTAGGCAAATCCAGCATCATTGAAAGAAATGTACTTTGATTTAAAGCTCATGCCAGGAAAGAGGAAAAGAGGAAGACCAAAGAGGAGGTTTATGGACGTGGTGAGAGAGGACATGCAGTTGGACAGTTTGAAGGAGGAAGATGCAGAAGACCGGAAGAAATGGAAACGTATGATCCGCTGTGGTGACCCCTAAATTGGAGCAGCCGAAAGAAGAAGAGAAAGACTTTGATTTAAAGCTCAGTGTTATATTCACAGCATTAGCCAAGTATTAGTCAAGGGTCACTTGAAATTCTTTACTTCAAAGAATAATTGACAGACTTTTTTCTCGCTTAGAAGTGAAGCGTTCTTTGTTGTATTATTCAAATGTAACTGCGTAATTTCAAGCTTAATGATGCAATTAATTGTATTTAGATTCAATTTGCATTCTGTTTTAATATCATTTAGCAGTCTGCATAAAGAGGCAGTGTCAGGAAATGGTAGAAAATATGAGAAAAAACATGATAAAAGTGTTTCATCCCCTTATATTAAAAAAAGAAATATTCTCCTAAAATATATCCTTTTTGGTTGTTTGTTACAATAAGATGTGAGTAAGAGATGGAAATCCCTAATGCATTTGTTATTGCTTTCTGTGATAAATATGGTAAATTTTAAAGCCCGTATTACAGCAGGAATGGTAACAGCACTGCTTACACATGGGAAGCAGCTCAAGGTTAAATGTCCTGTAGTCATGCTGTTGATTGCCCAGTCCCGTCTTTGTGTTTGCTCCTGGTGTAAAAAATGAAGGAATAATAGCAAAGCTTTGTGAGCTGAGTAAACTTATGATGGATCGCTGAAGCAGCTGTCTGTAACTGTAAGAGCACACATGACTGACGTGTGGGAAATGGAATAAAAATCTCCAGACATGACCGCTTTATGGAACACACATGAGCGAGCCATTGGATGATGTTTGAAAAGAAGCTGCTGCTGAATGAGAGTAAAGCTGAAAGCAAGAAACATTGTCATGCTTTGCAAATGCCTGGACTTTCACCTCCAACTGGCAACAAAGGAAAGCTTCAAATTGCATTTCCAAGATGAACCATGATGCCAAGCAAATTGCTCAGTAACCAGAAGCTAAACTGAATCTTTTAAAGTGTGAACCATTAAACCAGCTCAGTTTAGTCTTAAATGGTGACCAACTGGGTTTAAGGTATTATTGGTTTTACTGTGATTCAAACAACAAACTGCATGAAGAATCATTCTTTAAGCATAAACCTCAAGAAGATTCATGTCTGTTGAACTAATGAGGAGATTAACGAGCGATCAGTCAATTATAACTGCCTTCTGGAAAGTGGAAAATCAAACCAGTAGTTAGCCCCGAGGTACCCTTGAGCAAGGTACTGTCCCCATCACTCCTGCCCAGGTGCTTTAAATAGTTACCCCCTACTGCAGTGACAAGAACAATCCCTTTTATTTTCCTTAATTCTTTACTAGAAACAGTCACATCGGTGTAAAGAGCGAGAAGCATGAAGCAGTATAGACTTGCCGCACACTGCTTCACGTCTGGGGACACTGGTAACTGTGTCTCCAGTTTACCTTTATTAATAATGAAGCAAAAAACCCACAGATTGTCTTTGTCTTTCATTTCTCCCCACAGACATGGTGTGGGGTGACACCATTGTGAACATGCGGAAGGTGACCCACCAGGCGGTCCAGATGCCGCTGTCCAGCACGGCCCTTCTGCCCTGCGTCTTCACCCTGCGCCCCAGCCCCTCTCACGAGCCGCCCCGCATCAAGTGGACAAAAGTGTGGGGCCAGCGCGGGCTGGACGGCTTGGAGAGGGAGCAGTCCATATTGGTAGCTAAAGACAATGTGGTGAAGGTGAAGAAGGCATTCCAGGGTCGCGTGACCCTGCCTGGTTACCCAGACAACCGCTACAATGCCAGCCTGGCTCTGACAGGCCTGAGATCCAGCGACTCAGGCATGTACCGCTGCGAGGTAGTGGTGGGCATTAACGACGAACAAGACACAGTGCCGCTCCAGGTCACAGGTAAGCTCGCACCGTGGAATGGTAATGCATGCACGCCTGTCTTTGTCCATGAAGGATCTGAGCCATTTGCCACAGGGTGCCTTCAGGTCACAAAAAAGTGAGCACCAGCAACACTGCACAGGAAATCTCTGACCTTCTTTGTCTCATCATCCTCTCAGAGTAGAGGTGAGCATGCTTTCAGCATAGCGGCCTTGCAATTATCTGTCAATTACCTTGGCCTCGAGGTGAAAAAAACTTAAATGGTTGCTTTGACTATTGAGATATTATTCTATCTGTAAAATTACTGTATTCGCACTCCAATACCATCAGTGTGGGATTTGTTGGCCCCCATACCTGCAGCTGCAGAGCAAATGTCCAACAGTGCTGTGAAGATCCTGCTTATTTTGATAATGAATTAAATGACACATCTGTGATTAAAGCTTTTTGGAGCATTCACGTTTCACTTCTGAACGACAAATACTTGTCTGTGCTTTGCTTATTTATTATTCTGATTAATTCCTAATATTTTACCACAAATATCAGCACTTTCTACTCTTTAGTATTGGTAATTTTCTTTCCATCCATTTGAAGGGACATTCATTTATTTTGCACCATTCTGCATTAAGACCAGTGTCAGCCTCACTGGGTAAAACACACAAGTCGATGTGCCAGACTTGTTAGATCATCAAACCTTTCCCCACCTGACGCACAGTTGCTTTGAGAAAGTGGAAAACTTCAAGATCCACACTTCTGCTTCAAGTATGAAAAAACCTCACTTCCAAGGTGTCTCTGCCCATCGTTCCACTGTGAGAAGATGACTCAGCGCTGGAGGCCTGAAACAGTGTGTAACTGATCAAGAAGTTAATATTAAAGGAAATAAAAAAGGAGGGAGATTTGCACTGGAACAACAGAAGTGCACTTGTGTGAAATAAAGAATGGTTTAAAAGGCAGATGAGTGTAAGATTGCAAATGGGATTAACTTGGATGGTGAGAAGCATAAAAAGCAATCAACCCCCAAGGCTGAACTTTGATGGAGTTTACAAGAAACCTGGAAAATAACAGAAAAAAATGTGTACAATCAAGTTTCCCCCCAAAAAAGCAAGAGGTGGACACCAGAAATACAGAACAATGATGTTTTTTCTGATTTTTTCTCATGTAGTCCATGAAGCAGGTCTTACCTAATCGCCTTTTTAACTGACGTCTTTACAAGAGCAGCCCAGTGCCTATATTTCCTTTTTAGGAGCACCTGAGAGTGCTAATCCTTAGAAGGCACAGGGATGAGCTAAAATGACCCCTAACATTCCACAAGGCATTAAGGATTCAACAATAAGTAAAAGCCTCCATGAATTTAAAATGCTCAAGAGCTCAAGAGATCCCTTCTTATGAGGGCTGGAATAAAATAGCATAAAGCTCCTCCTGCGTAAAAGAAAAGGGTTTTTCATTTAGCCCTAATCCTGACAGCTCTTAGGATTAATTACTAGTCATGGAGCTCTAAAGATGGCTTAACATTAATTAAACAAACGTGAGTATCTCCTGGCAATATCAATATTATATGATTTATTGAAAAATCACTGCTGATTTCTCTCTATTTGGGATGAGGTTAAAGATGCATGCATCTCACATCTCACTCACTGGCACTGTGCAGCATGTAGTAATTATTGCTAAAGTTTCATACAAAAATAAACCCAACAAGTTTAAATTTAGCAGTGGTAGAACTGTACACTGATCAGCCATAACATTACAACCACCTGTTGACATTGCGTAGTGTCAAAGTTGCACCCAAATTAAAGCCGCCAGCATTTCTCAGCAGAACATTATCCAGCACTTGCACAGCTTCTGATGGCTTGCCCTCTTCCCATAATGCACCTCTTCCCTAGGTAAACAACACACACCTGGCCATCCACAAAAGAAAATGTGATTCATCAGGACTTTGCTCCAGTTCTGACGCCAACTGTAGGTACTTTTGGCAATGGACGGGATAAGCATGGGCACCTCATGAAACAGGACCCCGTTTCTGGTTCACCAGTGGTTTTTCCTTGGAGCACTGCTTGTGGGTAGAAACCAATGCTATGCTGAGATGCTCTGACCCAATCGGTTCCGCAGGTTTCTCAACTCCTCACGCCTACCTTCTGATACTGCATCCAACTGCATCTTCTTCAACAACTCACTCACTGATCACGTTTCAGTGTAATGAGATAAACAGTGTTATTTTACCTGTCAGTGACTTGTCAGTGATGTTGCAATCATGAAGAATCCACTGTTGTGAGCTAATTGGGGCAGTCAAAGCCTCATACTTGGTTTCCGCCTACACGTTTGCTAATATAATGACTTCAAAAAGTAAGCTGTACATACCGTGACCCTCATTCTTAACAAGACTGTACTATCTCTCAAAGGACCACAGGCCCCAGATAAAGTAACCCCTAACGTTTGCCTCAGACAGTGAACATCTCTTTCTGAGCTCAGAAGCTCTCCCACCCTCCTTGGAAAAGGGAGCTACAGAGGAAGCCAGACTCAGAAACGGGAAAGGGAATGAAAGGGTTGTTTTCCATCACAACCATCTCTTTGATGTAGTCTATCAGTGGAAACTGGCATTGAGAGCAAAGGGAAAGGAAGTGGGTGTCCCCCCCTCTGAGGAATAGGATCTTTTTTTTTCTAGGCAATGCCTCAGGCATTGCACCTGAAACTGAACCACCTATACCCCAGCCCTCCCCAACTCCAGCCTTGAGAATTCCTTTCCTCCCCCTGTATTTTGAGCTCCTCAAGATGAAGGAATCATTTATAGATATGGGACTGACTTTCTTGCCCTCATCCCTTTCATGATTTTGCGTTCTGGGACTAGAGCTGGGGGAACTGCTGGGAGAGGAGCTTTTTGTGTTAGGTTTGGGAAGGCTGGGTGCTCCCAGCGATATGGTTCAGGAACAGCAGATGGACACTTCAAAAACAATCCCAGTTCTCATTTCTCTGCACAGCGGAGTGGAAGCCCATGTGCCTGTGGGTCAGGGTGTGGGGGCCGGGACGGCAGCTCACACTTCACACTGTTTTAGTTTTTTCCTCCTCACTGCACTCTCCCTCTACATTCGCACTGTCTTTGTCTCGTTCCCTGAGGACGGGGAGAGGGGGGAGTGTGGAGATGCAGGAGATGGAGATTCCTTGAGGGAACAGAATAGAGTGGCTAATTTGTACATTGGCAGGGAATGCAAAACGTCCAGATGCATATATTTATCAGTGATGCATAAACTCCTTTAAAAAATAGCCAGCAGGGTAGCTTTGAACATGCTTGATTAAAACCATTTCCACATTAAAATACCATTCATCTGACCATCCATCCATCCATCCATCCTTCCATCTGTCCATCCTTCCATCTAACCAATAGGGTCTAGGCACATTGATGCATATATACAGTTTATTCGCCCATAACTGCTTTCCTTCTGGTTGATTAAAATGAGAAGTTAAATGTAAACTGTTTCAGTTTGAGATTAGAAATTTCTGTTCTGAAACATATTTGGGTAAAGTGTGTTTATTCTATACAAATATATGTGATATGATATATGATTATATATATGCTTGATATTATTAAGTTACATGATATATTGCAATATACATTACACCGTAATACATAAACAATTTATTATTTTTCATACATATATAAAAAATGTATATGTACTCAGAGGTTAGGTTGCATATCATTTAACCGAAGCAAAAATATCCACTAGTTAGAAATTGTAATTTGCAATTTAAGAAGTTTTGTGCTGTGCTTGTTCCTCCATTTCTCATAAAATACCATATTTTTATGTTTATTTCCTCCTTCTGCAGTCCCTCCAGGTTTTATCATTACAGTTACCAATTTCTGAGCAACTATTCTTGATTAAATGCATAATTATGTGTAGAAGTGTGCAGTTTATTTAATGAAATTATGATCTGTTAAAGTTGCGTTAATCTAGGCTCAATCCTTTTTGTTTTCTTCCTAAAATACACAGGAGTGGTTTTCCACTACCGCGCCCCTCATGATCGCTATGCGCTGTCCTTCTCTGAGGCTAAGCGAGTGTGTGTTGAGAATTCTGCTGTGGTCGCCACGCCTGGCCAGCTCCAGGCCACTTTCGATGACGGCTATGACAACTGTGATGCAGGCTGGCTCTCGGACCAGACTGTAAGGTGAGGTCAGAAGGTGTTTAATCAGTGGAGTTGTCGCCTCTTGTAAATGTAATGTAATTATATTACCAATATAACAAAAATGCTGTCAGTAAAGCCTGCGCTCAAATGTATGGCCCATCCTGATACAGAAGGCAAACGCAAAAGTCCATTTGTGCCAAGAATCTGTGCTTTTCTGTATAGTTGCTCTCGCTGCTCAGTTCCACTAGTTTCCAATGCAGTGAAGATCTTGCCACTTCCAGTCCCATCACATGCAGCTGACTGTCAGACTAGCACTTGTATTTAATAGTGACACTTGCGTCTTCCACATATGGTTGGTCAGTAATTGGGCTGAAAAACACAGCTTTCGAAAGGCAAACTTATGAGCTGCCTTTTTGGAAAAGCTCTAATTGAGACATTTCTTGAGGAGTTTGGCAGTAAATCAGTGACTAACCAAATGTCCGGTTGATGGAGCAAGTGTGCGGAGACTCTGGAGATTCTTAACAGACATATATATATGGGTTGTTTTAAGGGTTTGATGAAACTGTCTGCAATAGCAGCAAAATCCACCAGATCCCTTTCAGCTAAAACCTTGGAGTGCTGTGTAATATCTCATAATCAGGCTTTAGCCTGCACCTCAGCCTCATTTGAATCAGTGCATTGAGGGACTTTCACAGTTGGACTTTAGAGAAGCTCTCTCTCTGTCTGTCTATATCTATGTCTCTTCTCTAATTGGAAAGAGTTGCTTATTTCTATTGGCCCACTCTCCACAGGTATCCCATCCAGTCTCCACGTCCTGGCTGTTATGGTGACAGGGAAGACTCACCTGGCGTGAGAAACTATGGCACTCGGGCCCTTGATGAGCTGTTCGACGTTTATTGCTTTGCTGAATACCTGCGAGGTATGAAAACCTGCCGTGAAGTACAGCTTGGTTATGCAAACAATGTGTTGTTTACCCGTCTGTTTGGAGGTACAAGGCTAAAGTAGTTAGGAGGAGGAGTGGAGGCCTAAAACCATCCGGTTAACACTGTTCTAACTGCATGCTTCAACCCAGAAGACGTAACTTCCTATTTTTGTGGCTTGACATACTATGTCACACATTGTTATCTCTAAAAATGTGGCATCGGTATTACTATGACAACTGCTTTAACTCACCCGAAGGTTTTTTTGGGATGTTGTGCAGTGTCGTAAACCACAAAGGTAGGTCTTTTAAATACTGTATAATAACTAAACACCTCTAGTGAGTTATGATAAAGGCCTGGATGCATGGATATGCAGGATGCTTTTATCATCCAGCCTAAATCTCCACACGATTGGCCTGTGGGCTCCATTCTTTGACATTTGCTGAAGTGCTCATCGTCTTCACCTGGACCAGCCAGGGTTGCAGGGGATTAAAAAAATACTAATAAGAGGGTACTTTAGGTTAACTCCACGGTTAATATTAACACAAAAATTCACATGAATTGTGTCCTACTTACTTTGAAAGTTTTGAAAATAAGTTCATTTTTTTGTTCGGTATATTGTTTCCTCATTTATTTTCGCATCACTTGAACAAAAACCTGAATCTGAGGTGCCCTTTCAGGACATTTGTAAGATGTTCATGGTACTGTTATACACAGACCTACACACATCAGGTTGGTGGGTCTGCAAGTTCGCAGACGTCTGGAGTTTAGACTGGACTGGTTTGATAGTTATATTATTCTTGTAATTCCAGTGCAAAACTAAAGATGCAGGCTTTGGACACCGAGCATGTCTGGGCTGAGTGACTATGATCGGAATATGTTCTGCAAGGTTGATGTTTGAGCAAACTATGGCTTTAACTCTCTGTTTTAATGGGGAAAACGTGAGCTGTGGGTCAGACACACTAGTTTCATGTACCTGCTTTTGTCCTGTCCCAGCTCCCAACAGTGTGCATCAAACTAGGTCACCATCTTCTCAGCCCTGTGCCACTATTCATGCCAGAATGAGTACATTGTAACAAGATTGCCCTATTCAGTTTACTAGAGAAAACCCCCTGAGTACATTGTCTGAGGGTTTTTTCCTGCAAAATAGATCTCCTCCATACAATGATTATATGGCACGCATTATAATAAAGCTATTAAGATTTAGCGTTCAGTGCTTGATGTATTGTGGTCACAGTGGTAAGCAAGCCTGCTTTATAGAGTCTTTTGTGCGTGATGGGTGGCTACATTATATCTGAACTATGCTACAGCTGAACTGATTCCATAGATCCAAGTTCTCACCAGGCATTTAACTTAAATTTGTAAATCAGACTCCTAAAATAACAAAAACAGGAGTTTTCTTAAATATTCTATCACACAGCGGTGGGCAGCGGTGGCCTAGTGGTTAGGGAGTTGCCCCTGCATCGGAAGATTGTGGGTTCGATTCCCTCACCAGTAGTACGCTTGAGCAAGGTACCATCCCTGTCACTGCTCCCCGGGCGCTTTCAATAGCTGCCCACTGCTGCACAGTGTTTGTGTGCATGGGTTAAATGCAGAGGTCTGGGGGCAGCGGTGGCCCAGTGGTTAGGGACCCACATCGGAAGATTGTGGGTACGATTCCCTCACAAGTAGGTTGCCCTGAGGTATCCTTGAGCAAGGTACCGTCCCCGTCACTGCTCCCTGGGTGCTTTCAATAGTGTTTGCATGGGTTAAAAACTTTCACACTGCTATGTACCACACACCTTGAGCAGGAGCAGTGAGCTGCATACATGAACCAGGGGGGCAGCTGTACCCTGAATCAACACACACTCACTTTCGACTGTAGTGATGTGTTAAGTAAGCTCTAAAAGACTTTTATGGTTTCTGGCGTACTGTTATTTGTAAAAATTAATGAAATTATAGAATTTTAAGACACAAAATAACTACTACAATCAGCATGTTGCAGGGGTCATCCAGTGTCAGAAAGTTCTGAGTTTTTGAGACGATTTACCCTGTATAGCTCCAGTTCAAAACTAAATGTAAAGAAGCAAATCTACAGTTAGGTCCATATATATTTGGACTCTGACACAAGTTTTGTTTTGGTACCTGTTTACTGAAACATATTCCAGTTATAGTTATATAATGGATGTGGACATAATGTGTAGAATCTCAGCTTTCATTTGAGGGGATCCACATCCAAATTGGGTGAAGGCTTTAGGAGTTCCAGGTCCTTAACATGTGACACCCTCTTTATAAAGGGACCAAAAATAATTGGACAATTGACTCAAAGGCATTTCATGGGCAGGTGTGGGCAATTCCTTCATGCCATCATCAATTAAGCAGACAAAAGGCCTGGAGTTGATTTGAGGTTTAGTGCTTGCATGTGGAAGATCTTGCTGTGAACAGACAACATGTGGTCAAAGGAGCTCTCCATGAAAACAAGCCATCCTTAAGATGCGAAAACAGAAAAGACCCATTCAAAAAACTGCTACAATGTTAGGAGTTGCAAAATCTATAGTTTGGTGCATCCTGAGAAAGAAAGAAAGCGCTGGTGAACTCAGCAATGCTAGAAGACCTGGACGTCCACGGAAGACAGCAGTGGTGGGTGATCGCAGAATCATCTCCATGGTGAAGAGAAACCCCTTCACAACAGCCAACCAAGTGAACAGCACTCTCCAGGAGGTAGGCGTATCAACATCCTGGTCTACCATTAAGAGAAGACTGCATGAAAGTAAATACAGAGGGTGCACTGCAAGGTGAAAGCCACTCATAAGCCTCAAGAATAGGCTAGATTGGACTTTGCAAAAAAAAAAGCACAGTTCTGGAAAAAACCTTCTTTGGGCAGATAAAACCAAGATCAACCTCTACCAGAATGATGGCAAGAAAAAAGTATGGAGAAGGCGCGGAACAGCTCATGATCCAAAGCGTCACATCATCTGTAAAACATGGCGGAGGCAGTATGATGACTTGGGTGTGCATGGCTGTCAGTGGCACTGGGACGCCGGTGTTTATCGATGATGTGACACAGGACAGAAGCAACAGAACATCTGAGGTGTTCAAAGACACACTGTCTGCTCAGATCCAGCTCAATGCAGTCAAACTGATATGGCGGCGTTTCATGACACAGAAGGACGATGACCCAAACATACAGCCAAAGCAACCCAGCAGTTTATTAAAGCAAAGAAGTGGAATATTCTTGAATGGCCAAGTCGGTCACCTGATCTGAACCCAACTGAGCAGCATTTCACTGAAGACTAAACTTTGGACAGAAAGGCCCACCAACAAACAGCAACTGAAAGCCGCTGCAGTAAAGGCCTGGCAGAGCATTAAAAAGGAGGAAACCCACAATCTGGTGACGTCCATGAGTTCAAGACTTCAGGCTGTCATTGCCAGCAAAGTTTTCAACCAAGTATTAGAAATGAACATTTTATTTTCAGTTGTTTAATTTGTCCAATTACTTTTGAGCCCCTGAAATGAAGGGATAGTGTTAAAAAAATGCTTTAGTTCCTCACATTTTTATGCAATCTTTTTGTTCAGCCCACTGAATTAAAGCTTAAAATCTGCACTTCAACTGCATCTGAGCTGTTCCATTTAAAATTGATGTACAGAACTCTGTCTAAATATTTATGGACCTAACTGTAAATGTGTCTTTTTGGGAAGAACATCCATCTGTTGTTCATCTAAATGTCCTGCCACTCCATCACGCTCATCTTATTCTCACTTTCCTTTTATTTTACACTTGCAATCAACCCCTCCTCTCTTCCTTGCCAGGTGAGGTGTTCCACACCAGTGTGCCAGAGAGGCTGAGCCTGGCCACAGCGTCCACTCACTGCCACACACTGGGCGCTCAGCTGGCCACGGTGGGACAGCTCTTCCTGGCCTGGCAGGCTGGCCTGGACCGCTGTGACCCGGGCTGGCTGGCCGATGGAAGCGTGCGGTATCCTATCAACCAGCCCCGCCGCAATTGCGGTGGGGACGAACCGGGGGTCCGCACCCTCTACCACAACCCAAACCGTACAGGCTTCCCTGAAACCACCAACCTGTTCGACGCCTACTGCTACAGAGGTACACTGCCAGCCTGAGGGAAGAAAGCTTCTTCCTCATCAAATTCATGAAATGCTTGATCCTCTGAAGTTTCTGACCAGAGCTGGAGAAGCTGTATCCCACACACTGTGTTTTCTTCTTCACAAACTCTCTTACATCATGTCGTTCCTCATCACAAACCACAAACTGCAATTGAATGCATTTCAGATACATATGACAAGAGCTGCATTACATTTTGCTTTGAACTATTTTAGGACGATAGCTTTGGGTTTGTAGTTTTGCATTAAGTAATATTGAGCAATTGTTTTGGTTATAATTAGTCACCATGCTGAGTGAAAACGCAATCTGATTGGACATAAATAGAGAGTTCAGTGTGTCCCCTTTTTGGGAGAAGTCTCCAGTGGAAGAGAGTGTCCAGATCAAGTGGCCTGAATTACCTTGCCATCCCAGATGACCCAGGGCAGGGGTTTAAACGGGTGGTCACAATTATGCAAAGTGGATATTTGCAAATGTTGCTTGGAAAGAATTAAATCAGCATCAGACATATGTTATAATGTGTTATATATATTGCTCTGAAAGGACAATGTTGAGAAATACAGGGTATTTATGCCTTATTTATCTTTTTTTATAAGTATTGGCAGATACCTACATGGGAAATATTGAACATTAGCGTGAGTAAACAGATCCCATATCTGTGCTTCCCTAGAGTTTAGAGTCATTAAACATACCTGACTCAGCTTATCAGCTTATTAAAAGAAGGGAAATCACTAATCCCTGCAGAGCTATGACCCAGTCCTGGCCACTGAGTAACAAAAACTTTATACAAATGAAAAAAAGGACTGGCTGTACAAAAAATACACACCACATTTACATCAATATTCATCATCACAGCTTTACAACTAATCAGGTTTAGCTCATTTGTGTTATAAAGCCTCCTTTAGTGGTGAACCTGACCATCAGCCTGGGCTCTAAAGGTCAAATTCTTTAAAATGAAGTTTTAATGGCTTTATAATATTATATAGGCTGTTATTGTATCAATTGTTATTACCTTAAATATTAAGATTTTTCAGTAAAATTAAGATATGGATTTATAAGATTGTGTATTATAGTATTTACAATAAAGAAAATGTTACAGTATAATGTCTACAGTAAATGACCCTCTAAAGCAGCTGTTTATATTTCATATAAACCTTTAAGAATTTAAATCTTTTCGTATTTTGTGCATTTTTGCAACTGGGTTTCACATGTTCTCTTTCTGTGTTACAGAGACGGAAGCGAAGGCACTTCTGCAGATTTCCGAGGCCACCAGTCCAAACTCCACAGATGACTTGGAGCAGCTTCAGCAAAATGGAGCCTTCCCTCAGCCTTCCACCTGGACCGGCCTGGTAGACCTGGATAAGGAGGAGTTCAACTCCATCGCTGACAACGAGTCCTCTGAGATCTCTGAGGAGCATGTGGTAATCCATCTCCAGCCTGGAGAGAGGTCAGTGCACTGGGGAGATGATGCCACCAAAGATAGATCTACTCCTGCTCTGGAGAACCAGGTGGATCTCCAAGGGGGCTCAGCAAGAGAGGAAGCTGACGAGACCGAAGCAACCAAGGGTCACAGCTTGTCCCCTGACCCCTCCTTGACTACTCCAGCCTCATCCACACAGGCTCAGACCAGCAACAGCGTCCTATACAACTTTGTCCATTCCATTATGCAACCCTGGAAATATTGGGCCGGTAATGGGGAGATGGAGGTCCCTTCAACAGAGTCAAGCCTAATAAGGGAGACATCAGAAGCAGACAAGCCAACCAGGATGATGCCAAGCGGTGGACTTAGAGGAAGCAAAGGCAGTGCTGATAATGCTATCTTGGAACCTAGGAGAGCAAAACCATCAACTAAACCCTCCACTCCAAATTTAGAGGAAGGGCTTATGGAGCAGGAGAAAGAGATGGTTATGGCCGTCCCTACACATGAGCTGAAGAATCCCATCAAAGCCCAGACAGAGCCTTCAGCTTTACAAGCAGGGCCATCTAATGGTAAAAGCACTTTCTCTTTAAAGCAAGAAAAGAATGTGTTGAGTTATATTACTGCAGGTGCTGGAGTTTTGTCAGACACAGCACCAGAACTAAATCTTATAAAATTTATAAAAGCCCCAAATATCCCATATAAACAAAGAGCCCAGGAATCTATGGTGCTGTACAGTAGCAGTGCAAATCCATTCAAACCAAATCTGGAAGCTGGAAATAATATAGGTATAATGCAGAAGTCAGAGAACACACTTTCCTTTTTTTAATTTCTACTCAAAATGGTCGTTAAGGACATGTTACTCATTCTTCAACATCAGAAAAAAGCAAAAATATATTTAAAAAAAGGCGATAAAGAAGGGTCTCTCACTGAGTATAATATTCTGTCTATCAGTATTCAATTTATCAACTCTTTACTTTTACACACCCTGCTGCCACTTTATAGTCTCACACTGTGTTTTTCTGAACACGTTAAAAAAAAGAAAGACAAGGTTTTTTTTTACTATTTTTTTCTCTTTTCATGTTGCTGCATTTTACAAAGGCTACATTTGGTTACCCTTCTCTTTGTTACTAAGCAGTTAGACTATGTGTTTGTCAATTATAGATAAATAGGATAAACTGAAACAAAAAAATTCAAATTGGCCTGAATAAGTTTTAAGTTCACTGAGAAGGCACTTCTGCATTCTGTTAGTCTCAGGAGAGCGTCTCTTCATGTAGTAGAACTGAGGGCAGTCAGAAATAGCAAACACTAGTATCTCCTTCAAGACTCTCACGGAAGGAGTGAGTTTTTATTGATCTGATTGGTCAGCACAGACAAAAACGCTGATGACGAAAAATGCTCGGCTGCTTTAAGTTAAACTCAGGGCGCCTGCACCAAAGGCTATCAAAGGCAGTGGACAGTCTCTCACATTGGACGTAATATAAAAATGGCAGCACTGTCCACAATAAAGCGTCCAGAGAGTCTTGAGGCTTCATCCTTGCAATCTTAAACAAAAGCAGTTACCTTCTAACCAAAGTTGTATCCAATATTGTCATTGATATGACAATATCAGCACACACTCACAACAGGCTGCTACGCATACACACCTTAGCTGCCTTACGCATTTCATGCTTCCATGCATCTAAAATGGATCAAGTTATTATTTCTGAGGAAATTATATAAAAGTGAAGTGACTTGCATTTGGACAGTCAAAAAAAAGCAGGCCATGGAGGGCTACTCAAGAAAGTGGAATTAGATGTAAATCGATTTGGATCTGATGAACAGTCGAATAGCATACGGCCCAGAAAGGCCACCCACTGGGGGTGGAGGTTTCTTCTCCAGAAACTCTTAATTCTCAGAGAAGAGGAGAGTAGGAGGGGGTGATAAAGAGGTCACAATATTCAGATATGCTCTATTCCCTTCTTTCTTGCCTCAGGGCCTTTAACGGGGAATCGATGCCTGTCGTAGCTGCCCAGGCGAATCATCTCGTATCAGAAAACTAACAGCACAAGGCCTCGAGCTTTGGGAAAATTTAACGTTTTCAGCTTTAAGCTGGGACTGGAGCGTCTAAAACTGTAGTTTTAACTCAATACGTTTTGATACAACGTTCCACTGGAGGCTCGTCAATACAAATATCCTCCTGCCGTGAGCCATATTCAATAGAGGGACATTAAAATTTAATGCTGGGTAAAAATTTTTGCTTTAGTCAGCATGCATTATTTACATCCGAATCTAATTAATGTACTATGGCCTAGCCATCAGCTGAGCCAGAGCATTGCAGGTCTCTTCCCATTAGAGAACCGTCTGCAAGGTGCAATTATGGTGCACACACGCACACACACACACACACACATACACACACACACATACAAACAAACTGTGTAAAGAACTACCAGAAAGGATAGCTATGGGAAGAGCTGTTGCAGTTCTCCCGGCCAAATAGGGCTTTGGTGGCTATTTCATCCTCCACCGGTTCCTGCTTCATCTTTCTCCTTGTTTTGTGTTTGATTGGACAGAGGCTGTGGAGAATTTAAACTTCGCTCTGAGGACGAGTTGCATGTTACGGCTCTCAATTCTCAAAAAAAAGAAAAAGCCTTTCCGCTGGGGTTTAACGATTTGAATTATGAATTGAATTCTCAAAGACAGTCCTCTCTTAGCATCTTACAGCAGAAGAAGCCAAGCGTGATGTTCAAACATGCCTTCAACACAGTGACTTCACCTTGATCATCTATTGTTTCTTCTGTGTTGCATTCCAAATGCTCAGGAGCTGTGTCTTGAAGAGAAAAGAGCTTTCTCTGCCTACACGTTTGTCTGCCTTCAGTCCACTGCAGAACACGGACATGAACATATGCGTAAGAGAGAATGAGCAATTATTCATGTCCTTCATTTTTCGCCTTAGTTTCTGCAGAAATATCACAGGATGGTCTCAGAAAGTCAGACGGATGTGTTTAATCTGTGCTCAAACGTGCGATTGAAGTGCTTAATTAGTTATTCATGTGTTTAATTAGACAATTACATGACTATGTAAATTGCACCGCGTTTATGCGACACCGCGCAGAGGACTGAATAATTTATCACGGGTTCAATATTTCATCGTGCGTACGGAACATGCCATCTTCAAATATCTCTGCACGTGGCCTTCAGGCAGCATGTTGCCTTCAAGGCAGCTCATGCTCCCTCTGCAGTGAGAAGAATGATCCATGCTTGTCCTTATTCAAATAAATCCTCAGTCTCAAGCACATCATTCCTGACCTTAGGTTGATGTCCTAGGCCACAGCAAAGCACCACACTGACAGTTAAACAGAAAAATAAGCTATCAGGGCATGGTGCCGTCGAACTATGGTGTGTTATTTCGCAGTACTACATGCAGTTCTCTTTGGCCTGTGAGAAAGTTCAGTCCTCGGTAATACCATTCATTTCTTCAGCGGTATTTATTTATTGTTTTGCAATGCAGCATTACTTCATGCTGAGTCACTGGAAACACCATAATGACAACGCTCTGGGCCTTGCAACATCATTACTATTTAATGCTGTCACACACTGATTAGTAGAGCAGCTAAACACACACACACACACTGAGGAGTGAGGAGGATTGTGTGCTTTTATAGAGATAGAAATGTATTATTAATATGTGATTTAATAAGCCAGGCTGCAAGAAAGGCAATTCGCAAATATTGGCAAGAACATTAGTGGGTGGAACAGATCCCTCTTCTCCTAGTGTTTAAATCTGCAAGTTAAAAGGTAGGATGAGAGACTATATTTTGGTACCATCAGCATTTTTCTGATTTTGGGATGAACTGAATCCATAACATGGCTTTTCATAAATGTCATCATCTAAATGTCAAAATAGAAACTTTGGATCAAGAGGCCACAGGTTCGAATCCCACCTCCAGCACTACCGCCATTGGGTTCCTGAGCAAGACTCTTAACCCTCAGTTGCTCTGGATAAGAGCGTCTGCTAAATTCTGCAAATGTAAATGTGATTTTTTAATGTTTTCTTAGTTTGCGTCCAATCACATCACATTGTGTTTCCTTAATCGGCACACCTTTAATGATAACTTCCCCCCTCGCTCACACACTCACTCATGTGCTGTCATGTACCATCGAGTGGAGTCTCATTAGGTCAGCATTCACACCAATGGAGAGTGTTCTCTGGGATCCACAGGATGATTCAATTGATGCCCTGAAAATAAATAAATAAATAAATAAATAAAACAGTCTCTCACTTTCAGAGACAAGACTTGCATTCGTGAAAGTTTACAGGATGGAGTTTACAAGATTTCTAAACATATTTCCTTGAGCTGGGTTTAAGATCAGTTTACTAAAATATTATAAAAAGTTACAATTATTATAGAAAGTTTAAAATAATATAAAAACTCAACAAAACAAAAAAACTGAGATTTCAGTGAAGTCACAAATGTTCACAAATGTTTTTATTCTACATCATCCAAATGATATATTTATACATTTTAGGTAAAAACATCTAATTTAAATATCGAAATGGAGCGTCTCATAAGGAAGTCATTACACGACTGCTTGTTCAGGACTTTGTCTGAACTTAGACTCTAAAGGGACCCAAAATTTGGACCAAAACAGTTGCATGACTTGTTACACAATCGTGCATTATAGGTTTGGAACTTTGCTCCTTTTCTTGTTCATTTGGGAGGTAAAGCTTTGGATCAGATCGCGCTGACATGTGGAAACATGCTAAGATTGCTTCTGAATTTCCTCCAGTATAATAACAAGGTGCCTTTGGGTGTTACACCATATTTTTCCAGAGAGAAAAAACTTTACACATACCTTGTAATGAAGGATGGGCGAAGTTAATTTAAGGGTGCAAACTTTCATTTGAATGGGAGACAAGACTTAATAAAAGATGTGTTGTTCAGGCGTTCTGTGAGATCATGTAGCTTGAAATAGCTCCTGTATGAATGTCAGGATCTCTTAAGGGGACTGATGGATAGATAATGAGTGTACTGTACAGCACTGAATACATTAAGCTTAATAGCTGCATTTTTGCAGGGTGCGGCATGTTTGGCTTCCTAATTAAACATGCATTTAAATAAATCTCCTCCCCTTTGCTATGTTAATCACAGTGTGGTGTCTTCTCTGCAGGAGTGATTGCATCAGAACTGCTGGAAACAGCGAATCCCACAGCAGCTGTCAGTCCCTTGGGTTCAGTGAGCAGTATTGGCACTGTGCCAGCATTGGGCAGCCAGCCGAGATGGGTTCTCAAGTCCCCAGACAGTAGTGGACTCCTCATGACCCCAACCAGCGGACCTATGGAGGCTAAAAGAGGTGCACTGGAGATCATGGCAATTCCAATCTTCAGGGATAACCATGAAAACTTCTCCGGGGAAGGGAAGGATCTTATTGAAGAGAACTATCCACTTCCCAAGAGCCCTCCTTCACAGTCTTCACCACAGAAAGGAATTTCAGAGGAGGATAAAGATACAGACGGAAGTGGAGGGAAGGCCTTGTATAGCGATAACAGTCAAAAAGACAGCACTTCTTCTGAAGACCAGTCTGTGCTTCTGCAAACCACAGTCCAGTGGAACCTTGTGAAACTGCCAGCTAGACCAACTGGTCCGTCCCCTACCAGTGCCAACATTTCTGGGCCCAAGGAAAACGACACAGCAGCTGAGGCCAGGGGAGAAATCCTCTTTGTGCGCCGTCCAACCGAAAAATCTGGGAATAACCCTTTTAACAAGGTCAGAGTACCTTTGGTCAAAAGGAAGCAAAGCTTGATCGGTCCGGGCACTTCGGAAATCCAGCTTTCTATCGTTGCCACTACACCAGAACTGGTCACTGAGACCACAAGTGCTACAGAGGGAACAGCAAGCAGCATGACGGTGACAACAGTAAACAACCAGATTCCAACCACAGAAGCCACCACTGCTGGAGATATGGAAATCACCCCAGATCCCACCACGTCCTTTAGTTGGCTACCAGTGGTTCAAGAAGACACTCAGGAACCACAGATGCATTTGCCGACCACAACTGTGACCAGTGTAAGACTTGAGACTACAACTAACATGCTTCACCTGACCACAGGTGCCAAGGAAACCTCCCAGCAGGAGGAGTCCAGAATGGGGGCTTCAGAGTCATTTGTGGTAGGCCATGACTGGAGAACATCTTTGGCTACTGAGAGCCATCCGTCTCCAACTACAGAATATGTTGGAGGAGATAACTCGAGCGAAACCATGCCCCGCTCAGGAAGCATCCCTACAGCTTCATCAGGTGAGTCTCTATTCTTTTGCCATCCACGTGCTCCATAAGCATGGTTTCCCAAGTGTGTGATCGTGTTATGATAAGGCTGGACTTTCCTGAGCACTGCATCTCATCTTAAGTAGCTTCAGCTCCTAAAAAAGAAGGCTTCATTTTAAATGCCACTGATGTTTCCTGCTCCCTCTCTCGATTCGAAACACAGAGGATCAGAGTAAACAAAGAAAGTGCAAAGAACCAGAGTGAAGGAGCCCTAGCACAGTAATTAGAAGGTCAGGGGCAGTGCAATTAGGGAAACAGGCAAAGGCAAAGATCTTAGTCCTGAGCAGATCAATGTTGACGGAAGCCGCTGGATGACTGCAGTAATTGACTCTAGTCTCACTCACTTGTCCGTGCTCATGCTTTTAAATTGTACAGGAGGTGTAAGCTTAGGCTCTCCTTGTTTTGATTGATTTTTTTCTGGGTGGGAGACTCTTGGGGCGCTTTAAACGACTAACGGCACGTAAATCAGCAAGCAAAGTAATGGCATGAAAGAGGACATTTGAGTCTTATATATGATGAATGTCACACACAGTTGAGTGCTGAAATAGAACGGAATCCCAGAAGAACCTGTCAATTAACTCGTCAAATAACATTTATACAGACCCGCTCCCGGTCAATAATCATTGTGATTATGCATTCCAAGTAGTTTTCTGAGCTCACGTCTTGAGATTCGATATCAAATATCAAATAACTGGATGCTAATACTTTGATTCTTACATAAGAGCCCAGTTCGCTTGAAGTGAGGGGCTGACAACTCAAACTGGTCAATAATTCATATGTTTCAAATGTTTTTGATTAAATGATAAAAGATGAGTGCCAGTGTGCAATGATGGGTGACTGAAAGTTTGATGATGATGGCTGCGATCTAAGTAAAATATGTGCTGGTTTATATTTGATGTATGTGATGCATTACATTTATGAACATGCAAATACTTGAATAGGATAATAATTCACACATCGGTCCCATTTTATCATTACTGTGATAAACCAAGTCAATTAAAAGGTCTTACCAGGGGCAACTCTAGACACAGGCAACCTAAGCGTTCGTCTAGACTGAGTCTGGACTAATTTCTTAAGGTGCACCCCTTAAATGAAGAGCTAGATATTCTTTGAGAGGGCTGTTCCACGTTTTGTGGAAACAGCTTGGATTGCTTGGGCGACTATTGAGTTGACAGCTAAGTTAAACTGTTTGTTAGCAAAATTAGCCTCACAGCTGCATTTCTCAACTAGATAAGCAACATCTGGAATCTGGATGCCAAACATGTTGGCTGCATCTGGGGTTTAAGAAGCACTGCTAATTAAAACTCAGTTTTTATAAATAGCAAAGGTCTAAGCAGATCAGATAGTCAGGGGAAGCTGGATCCACCACTTAGGACTTGATGTATGTCTTCTCATTTTGAGGAGTGGGGGATCAAGTCAGGCTGAGCTTGATGTTCTAAGAGGGTGAGTTGGGACTTGTTTTTTGATCGTTGTGGTTAGGTGAGATGAGGCTGGACCATGTTTGGCTTTGTAGGCAAGCAATAAGGCTTTAAATTTAATGTGGGCAGCCACAGGAAGCCAGTGAAGGGTTCACAGCAGAGGAGTTTTGAGTGAGAATCTGGGTTTGCTGAAGGCCAGGTGTGCTGCTGTGTTCAGTATCAACCGGCGTGGGTTGTCCAGTCTTGACACAAATGATTGAATGAGTATCTTAGCAGCATCAGTGGTGAATAAGGGATTCCCCTGATGTTGTAAAGGTTCTCGCAAGTTCAGGAAGATTAGTCATGTCGAATGAGGTGGAAAGGTTCTCATCACCTACATTCTGTGACTTCATTGTTGGAGTGATTACTGTGTTCTCAAAAGAGATGGCAAGGTCAGCTTAAGGGAACGAATCCCCTGGGATGAGCTGGAGCTCTGTTTTGTTGTGGTTCAGTTCATGTGGTTGAGTCATCCATGTGTAGATATCCTTTAGGGATGCAGATACCCCGCCTGTGATTTACTGGTCGTTATGGTAACAGTAATATGAAAAAACATAAGAATTGTGTCTTATGTCTGACTGTATCAAAAAATCAGAACGATCAGAAAGACAAAAGTGGTTAGAACCTTTTTATCCAGGCAACCTATATTTTTAGGTTCTGTTATATATATATAAGACAGTTCGACAGGCATAAAATTGTATTTTTGCACCAACAAGGTGATTCCCAACCAAAGTTTTGAGAAATGAGACTTTTGCACCAAACTCTATTCATCATTCTGGAAATATTTCTGTATAGTTAGTGTTACATAAAGGCAATACATTGCTCAAGATCATGTGTTGCAGGGGTTAAACACTGTATTGCACTTATTTGACATGATGTTAGGATGATATCACTTCTTTTTACATGCATTTCGGTCAAGCGATTTTTACTCCTGGCAGTCTGAACACGTGTCTGACGTTCCCGTTTTCCTGTGGGTGCTGTTTGAAACTGCAGTGGACTGTGTGAAAAATTCATCTCGTGTGCTGATTATATTCAGCACAACACCCAGCTGGAAAGAATCACTCACAGTCTGTACTCAGTCAGTGCCTCGCCTCACCTGGCCCTGCAAAACAGCTGACACTCCTTAAAAAGGAAGTGACAAGCAAACAGAGCAGTTAATGAAAAAGCCGGGATGCTTTGAGCAAAGATGGGAGAGCCCTGTTTGTCCTCTTTTATCCCCCCGTGGAAGTTCGGAAGTTCGTTGGGTCTCTTTAATCAATGATGCGCTAGTGGAGAAGCCTCTGCTCTCTGCTTTCCCCCAGAGGCCTTTTAGGCATCCCGGATGGCTCTTTGAAAAATGGCCACTTTCTCCGCAGTCATAAAAGTATTGCCATGCCAGCCCGCCTTTAATTAGGAATAGACATCATCTTGTGATAGGTTGAAGAGGTGCTGTGTCTTGCATGCCTCAGACGCTCTATCAGTTTCAGCGACATGCCCTGGAGCTGTGTGAACACACAAGCATGCTGGTCAGTGCTCTCCGAGGAGGAAACATGTACATAACTTGTACGCTCCCTGTACAAACACCCACACAAAAAAAAAAAAAAAACAAGCCGCAAGGGCGATCTCTGTAAGCAGAGAGAGTTTTACTGGTGGGTGAATGAACTATGTGCAGGATTGTTAGTTAAGAGGATTTTTCAGGGCTGTACTGTATAGCCCATCGTTATTTTGTATTTTTTTATTCTGATGTGTCATGATACACCCAAACCTAGTTGCTTTTGTGTGCCCGTTTCATGATAGCTGGAATAATGGAAATTGTCCAAAGTAACTGTATTAAAATCATAGCACATAAATCTACTTCACGTAGCAAAAAAGATAGAAGGTTTTTTAATCTGTTAATGGTGAAGATGGTGCAGGGTATTTGAAGGAAAAATAATATGTAGATGGAAGTAAATGGGGCAGCGGTGGCCTAGTGGACTAAGCCCCAGGACCGGAAAGTCTTGGGTTTGAATCCCAGATCAGTAGGTTGCCTTGAGGTACCCTTGAGCAAGGTACCATCCCCATCACAGCTCCCAGGGCGCTTTAAATAGCTGCTGCATGATGCGTATGGGTAAAAAGCAGAAGTTGAATTTCATTGTGCCTTGCTGTGGAATGATGTTTCTTTACAACAAAACGTTGCACTCCAAACCACTATGAATGACTTTGTTTTCCTCTCAGCCCTGCACTGAGGCGCATTTTTGGAAATCAATGAAATTCTCAACAGAAATTTGATTAAAAAAAAATAAATTACATCAAGCGGATAGCAGGTTTAAACCATTTTTACAATTTGAACCAAGTGAAGTTGTTTAGCTCGTGTGATTATGTGGTCTTCCTAGTAATATTCCATATCAGATTACAAACCCACACTCCCACCGTCTTCACATTTCTTTGGCTCCTCTAATGAAAAAGGTTTGATGGAAATGTAGCCTGATGTCTTCCTTAGGTTGCACCTATATCTAGATTAGCTTTAGTGTTAGTCCGCCAGTCCTCAGAGTTCAGTCCTTTGGGCTCTAAATTCCAAATTCACGCCCCTTTCTGGGGATCTGTCCAAGACGTATCAGAGAGTAAATGGAGCACCTTTGAGTTACTGCCATCCAACTAAATCTTTAAGACTGTCTAGTCTGCCTACAAGGTAAAACACAATGAATATATGATCAGTGTGGTAAATCCAGAGAGAGGAAAGAAAAATGGCTTGTCTTTAAGCCTCTGCATGAAGCTACTTTTCCTGCTTTTTTGCTTCAAGCCGCCTACCAGACCTTGAATTCAGCGTGAGGCGCCAAGAGTGAGGAGGCTATTGATTTTGCTGCCCAGTTTTCTTTATTGCTACATCCAGCTCCTCCAGGTTTATGTTCAAAAATGCACTCCGCTGCTTATTTTTCCGTCATTGTTATGTCTTCTTTCCCGGCAGTGTTTATGAAGACGCCTCTGCCCTCTTTGGCACACAAAGCAGGGTTTGGTCAGGAGCTCCAGCTCAGAGTCCGATCCTCAGGAACATCTTGCGAGAAGGCCTTTACGGCCGATTCATCCTGAAATCCGTTCCTCTTTAGATTTCAGTGGCGCTACACAGAGCATAAACAGCTGTTTTTTTCTCCGTATCGGTCACGCTGGATCTAATCCTGTAAAAATTTGCTAGAGCTTACTTAATGAATGGAATCTGAAGGAAGTGTCGCTTTAGGGAGCAGTATAGCTCGGTGTGATTAGAAAAAGGGGCCGTACTGGCTGTGATGAGCATTTGATTTATTTTGTCAGGGAAGCCAAAGAAAAAGCCAAGAACTCAAGTGTGCAAAATGAGATTAGATGTGATTATTACTGGAGGTTCTACATAAGTAAACATGCTTTTTTCAAGATTTTTTTTATGAGATCTGAGGTTTCATTTATAAGGCTTTTAGGGCGAAACGCACTAAATTGATTCACTAAAAATGATATCAAATCTAGGCTTTGTGAATTCCCACTGTAGATCTTGAACAGCAGTTATTTTAAGGATCCGATGTGATAAGTGGATCCACTTGCAAATGGCAAAGCTGCGTATTTTTTTTTTTTGTCTTATATGAAACTGCTTGTTTACTATGGTCTGCTCGAGTTGAATATAATATTTGATTCTCCAAAAGTGTCAAACTTATTGATCACGTTAATTTGTCCCTTAATCTCAGTGGCTCGGTATTTCCTTGCTGTGTGTTCTGTTAAAGGGCTCGTGTCCAATAGTTTTCTTCTATCGAGGCCAGTATGGGCAGCGGTGGCCTAGTGGTTGCGGAGTTGGCCACTGGATCTGAAGGTTGGGGGTTTGAATCTCAGACCAGTGTATTACCCTGAGGTACCCTTGAGCATGGTACCATCCCTGGCACAGCTGAAAAGCAGAGGATGCATCTTGTGTTTCACTGTGTGCCATGTTTTACAATGACAAATAGTCACTTCACGTATTTGCATTTTTGTCCTTGAGCTTCTTTGTGACATTTATTCCTTACAAATACACAAGCTTTTACTTTGACTTTAGGACTGCTATATATGAACAATCTCTGTTTTGATTTGCTGTGCCCTTTTGATGGGCGGCACAGTGGTGAAGTGTGCAGCGTTGTCACCTCACAGCAAGAAAGTCCTGGTTTTGATTCCCAGGCAGGACGGTCTGAGTCTTTTCTGTGTGGAGTGGACATGCTCTGCTCGTGTCTGTGTGGCTTTCCTCCAGGAGCTCTGGTTTCCTCCCACCGTCCAAAGACCTGCACGTCAGACGGATTGGAGATGATAAATTGCATGGAGTCTTTTTGCGTGACTGTGTTTGTCTGTGTGTCTGCCCCGTGATGGACTGGCGACCTGTCCAGGGTGTTTCCTCGCCTTTCGCCCTGTGTGAGCTGGGAAAGGCTCCAGCACCCCTGATTAGGGATGTGCTGGATATCCTTGATATGATACTGGAATCCTATTGGTATTGGCAGGTATTTGCTTGAAAAACTAATGTTGGCCAGAGGTGTTTACATTTCACTGCTATTTGAAACCGAATATTTCATGATGCATTTGTGCCCTGGAGGAGCAGAATGTGAAGGGATATCCTGCAAAAATGCTGTTTCCTCATTTAACCTCACCTTAATGCTTTTAGTTTAAATATAAATGAAATGCAAGTTCTGTTTTTGTAGATGTCCTCCCAATTTTTTTTTTTTTTTATGTCAACAACAGCAGATTCGAACATGAAAAATATCTACAAATCCCACATCTTATGAAAGAGTTTATCTCGATCTCGATAAGCTTATGAGACCCGTAGCAGGACAACCAGCTCACCATTAAGAAGCATCGCTGTCTGTTAACTGAAAAAACAGAAATGGCAGTTTGTGTTCTCCTCCAAGCGTGTTGATTTGTCCACTGATGTCAATTTAGCAACATTTCAAAAACATGCAGCGGTGCATCACATGATCCAGAAGGAGCACATAGCGCTTTGTAAGATGCTCCTCCATCCATGCTATAATCCATTTGTAACTTTTAATTGCTATTGATTTGGGAGGCACCTGTCCTGAAGTACCACAGCTCTGACTGCAGGCCCTAAAGTCCCTCCTCCTCTAACATTTGATTAAGGCAGGTAAAAGTAATTTTAGGATTTTCTTGTGCTCCAGCCTGCCAAGGCCAAACTAAGCTCTTCACACTGGCTCTGAAGGCGCGATGCAGAGGAGATAATGATCACGCCAGAGGCATGAAAGTGAGTGTGAATGCTGTACAACTCAGCTTCCGTCGGGCCCTGCGTATGGTCTTTGATCATTCCGGGATGTTCGGCAACACTAGTTCTAGCAGGCGAGTTTACAGTTGTACTCTTGGCTAACAGAACTGCCGCGTCCTCCTATGTCAGACAGAACAACACTCTCTGAGGGTTTGTTTACTGTCTCGCAGCCTACACAATCCACTGGGTGCCCTAATAGGTGGGTATCTGTAAAAAGTTTATGATGCATGCCAAGTTTCATACGTGCAGATCTGAATACTACATTCATTTGGAAGCGCATGGGCTGACTGTGCAATGCCTCAACATCTTAGTTGCTAGAATCACTTTATTTGATGTATAGTTTGGAAATGTCCTTTATTCCTTTATTTATAGGTGCTGTGGTCATCAAGCTTGTATTGTACTATTTTGCAGAACTTAATATGCTAAAAACACCCCAATTCTTTCTGAGCACACCTTGTCCAGATATCTAACTGTGCCCAAGGTCATCCCAGCACCTTGTATTTTCACACTGAGACAGTGTCCCATTGTCTGGCGAATCAGACTGGCCTTTTATACCCTGATATCATCCTGAAAGCAGCATTGTCCCTGCTGATGCAACGCGAGCCGCTGACCTGGATGCAGGCCGGAAAAGCTATGATTCCACCTATCTGATCGTACATGCGCCTTTGGCTTCCCTGTTGACATGGCGCTCCTACACTGCCTTGTCTGAGCTGAACAAAGTAGATGGCTCTTCTCTCTAAACCCCGCTGTGATCCTTATTTTAGTAATACGCCATTTTACTTCCCCGTCACTTTGAGAAAACTCATCTTAGCCCTTATGCAATGCGCTATTGCTCCTGCTCTCTCTGCAACGCTCTGCTTGCGTGATGTTATAGCATTATATCGGCGCTGGGGCATATCTGATCCAAAGTCATATCGCTCGGAATCTGATCGCCGCTCAGGTGAGAACAGCTGACGAGTCTCAGAGCACTAGTAGATAAGATAGAGGCGAATGGCAGGCGGCCTTTTTCCAGCACTATAAAAGTATGAAGGAATAGACAGAAAATCCCAAAATCCAGTTTTGGCTTCTAGATGTTTTGCACTGGAGCTATATGGCAAATGTAGGTAATATATATGATGGAAGCATACAGTCCATTTAACACCCTCCATGTCTAAATCATGACACACTTGCCTGTGATCTCTCATATACATTTATGAAATATATATATATATAAATATATGTTTTGGGAAATGGTGGGTGTCTATTCCCCGTTTGAAGACAGGAAGGGTCGCAGCTGTTCTGATGGTAAGGGGAAATTCATTCCTCCACTTAAGGAATGAATCTTCATGTGCGTCTTCACAAAGTGGAACCTGTTGTTGCCATGTAAGGATTTTAATTGGGAACAGAAACAGAAACAGAAAGGATGAACAAAACAGAAAAAGAAACCAAACACTGGGCTCATAAAAATGATCCACTGTCAAATGAAAAGACAGTTCTAAAAAAGTACATCTCACCTCTTTTTGTGTGTTTATTTATATACTCAAAACGGGTATTGTTCATTTGTCATGTGTTTATTCAAATATCGAGCATTTACAGAGCAAAGTTTGCAATTTTTTCACTTAACTGTGTCGTTACTGCACTAAAAGTCATTCTCTCTTATCTAATTAGCAACCAGAGGGGTGAAGCTCAGAGCATGGCCACATTTGCACACTCTCTCGCTGCGGGAAATGGAGAGGAGAAAGGAGGGGGGAGAAGAATAGACAATCGGGGGGGCCTGTCTCTGTGCTTAAAGAAGCCCCAACCTTCCAGCATCTCCCATTAGCCAGACTGTCAGAGTCTCTCCAGATGCTAACAATAGCAGAGGAGCAAGGCCGGATGAAAGCTGCTTCCTCCTGCTCGATCCTGTCCCAGAGAGATGAAGCTCAGGCTACTCAAACCTCACATGAAGCCCCCTTTTGCACGCATCCCAGCTTCTTAGACCTATTAATAGTGCCGTTTTATGTCAGGGTCAGGAGTGTGGAACTTTGAATTTGGAGAATTATGTAAATCTCATGGTGCGGGTGACTCAACAGGCTTTAATCTGAGCTTTTTTAACGCTGATAGGGAGAATATTTTAAGACCAACATGCTATCTGATGTGAGGATTATTTGGGGAATTTGTTTCAGTCGCTCTGATGCTTTAAATATATAAATGCACCTCTCCTTGATTGACTGCCTCTGAGTTGTTGTCACGAAACAGTTTTTTAAGTGCAATAACTTTGTCTGCTTTGCAAAATCTGACTTTGCTTTTTTTCTAAAGGAGCTCTAAAGGTAATCTCGCTGTCACTTTTCATCAGCCTTTGTTTGAATGATGTATAATTAACTGTTCAAGAACAAAATATATTTGAGCCTTTTGTCACTCAGCGGCTTTCTCGGTTCAGTCGGTAAATGATTTTTTACCTGCTTTCAGTCTTGTTCGTATTATCCATAATTACCACCCATTTATTTCACAGCACTCAGCTCACTTTTGTAGGCGAAGCTCATTTGTGTTGAAAAGTCACCAGCATCCATGTTTCATGGGAGAGCATGACTATGCAGAAAAGTGTCATTTCCAGGTGAAAATGGCAAGCCCCAGGCCTCGTTAAAGCTGATCTCAGGTCTGGGAGTGTGATTAATAAACAGTTGTAGTTTGAAGCAAATTTGGGATGCATACTCCAGCGGGGTCCTCGAGCCAAATGCAGCCACACTTAAGTCAAGTTTAAATCATAAAATCTTAAGTCTGTAGGACACACCTGCCAGGCCCACACATGACACTGCCTCCTCATTATTATTATCAACCTCCCTGTTGTTCATCTGATGCCTGGTTGCCAGAACAACACAGGTGGGAGCATCTTGAAACAGATTCACTTTCTGGTTGAGTTTATATTTACTGCATTTATCCAGAGTGGCTTCCAATTCCTGATTACAGGGACACACCCTGGACAGGTCGCCAGCCCATCGCAGGGAGGAGCGTGATGGGGGCAACCTATTGGGAAGGGGTTCGAACCCCCGATCCTTCGAGCACACGGCCAACGCCCAAACCACTAGGCCACCAGCACCCCATTCAGAGTTCAGAATACTCCTGCTTCAAACTTAAAGTGACTATCTGTCATTGTGAAACACAGCACAGCACAGCAAACCACAACGAAATGCAACCTCTGCTTTTCACCAACACACCGTGCAGCAGTGGGCAGCAATATTTTGCACCCGATTGAGCAGTGATGGGGACGGTACCATGCACAAGGGTCCTTCAGCGCAACCTACTGGTCTGGGATTCAAACCCATGACCTTCAGAGTCTGGGGCCTCGCCCCTAAACACGAGTCCACCAAGAAACGATTGTCGAAACTGAGCCCTGGAATTTAGGCATGAAGACACAGACAGTAACACCATCCCAAAAAGCGCACCTCGAACTCCTGCAGCTCACTAATACATGAAACATTTTTACTGAAAACTAATGTTTATGCACTCGGTCACAGTTCATGTTCGCACACTTTGTGACATTTAATAAATGTCAGTTGCAGAGTTTCATACTGCTACCTGGATAAGCGAGGTCTTCGTGAGAGATGTAAGGTAGCAAAACACTGACATTATTTACAAAAGGATTTGTTGGGATGGGTTATATGAATGAAATGAAAGTGACAGTTTGTCATTGTAACCACACAACAGCACTCAGTGCACCACAGTGGAATACACCTTCTGCATTTGACCCCTTCACCCATGTATCGCAGAGTGGAGCTATACATTCAGCGCCTGGGAGCAGAGATGGAGGACAGTATCGTTAAGGGTATCTCAGGGTAACCTATTAGTCTGGGACTCCAACTGACAATCTTCTAATCATGGGACCTATTCCCATACCACTAGGGCACTTAAAAGGGTGTATGTCACCCCTTAAAGTGGTGCCATACACTCCTGACAACTCAGTAGTGCATTTAAGTGCTTAAATTGTTATTTACTTGCTTTTTCTCTAAAATTGCACCAGAAAGGGCTCCTCTGTTGTTATGATTCAAAAACCCATACCTCTGTAAGAACTATGGAAAGCACTAGGAGTGTAGGAAATAAAAATGCATCTCAAAGGGCCGCTCCATCAGCATTTATGTGAATCAAAAGGAAAACTGTGATTTTATCATTTGCCACACAGTCAAAAACACTTCAGTGGAAATGAATGATCTGGACTTCTGGAGGAATGCAACAAATATCTAACCAAATATCTAACTAACCTCAGATACACATCTGGATTCTGACAGGTTGCTAAAGAGACACAGTGCGGTCCAGTCAGCCCTTAGCTGACGAGGACGTGCAGGTCCACTCAACTGTAGTGTCTCTCCCCAGCATCAGTTTCTGCACGCTGAGCATCCTCAGAGGAGAGTGATGTGTGTGTGTGTGTGTGTGCGTGTGTGTGTGTGTTCCGGAATAAGTAAGTTTTCCGTTCCCAGGCTGCTCATTTGGCTCTCCTCCTGCTGTAATTGTGGCTTCTGGAGCAGCAGGAGCAAAAGGCCAGCTCTAAATGTGATACAGTGCATCATATGAGATGGGCACTCGTGTTTAAAGAGTCATTTAGCTGCACAAGAAAGATGGCGTGTGTCTTGGAGTAGCTAGGAGGGAGCTTGATTTGTTTCGGTTTATCTGTATGTAATGGGTTAGTCAATAGTTCTCCTAATAGAGAATTTTTTTGCAGTTCCTTTCTTTGGCGCCTGAACCAACAGCTTTCAGAGTGTGAATATGATGAAAGGAACAATAGGAATGGTCCAAATGATGTGATATGAAATAGTGTTTCTTTGAATATTTCTAAAGGTATAAACGAGGGGCAGCGGTGGCCTAGTGGTGAGGGAGTTGTCCCCGCTTCGGAAGATTGTGGGTTTGATTCCCTCACAAGTAGATTGCCCTGAGGTACCCTTGAGCAAGGTACCGTCCCCATCACTGCTCCCTGGGTGCTTTCAATAGCTGCCCACTGCTGCACGGTGTTTGTGTGCATGGGTTAAATGCAGAGGTCCAATTTCGTTGTGGTTCATGTGTGCTGTGCTGTGACCTCGCAATGCGTCAGCGTCCTACAACCCTTTAGAGTCTAAAGGTTTTGCTTTGAAAATGAAGTTAATCTCAGTTCATCTCAACTGTTTTGCGAAAATATCTAATTGCGATTTTCCACAAATAATTCATTTGTAATTATTTTCTTTTTTTTTTTTTAACCAGGCCACCTCAGACTTAACTACTAAATGTAATGTCCCAGAATCCAAAGTTCTGATTATTATTATCAGTTAGACCGTGCTGAAGAACGTAATATATCACCAAAACTACAGACCCTGCAACTGGAGAAATTTTAAATTGAGATTTTGATTTAAGGGTTCATCCCCACTCGATTGCTACCTTACATTTGTACAGTGTATGCAAAAGGATATACAATATTTACACCTACAAAATCTTTTTTTGATTTGTTTCCAATTACATCCAGTTGCTCTGTCACCGCACTCGAATGTCTGTAGAGCTTTTACTGTGCAGTTCTAGGGCATTTAGGTTGCTGCACTTTAAAAAGCATTTTAACAAGCAATCTTCTTGTATCTTGGCTCAGGGCAGCTGACACTTAGAGCAGATATGTGGCGGAGTTTAGTTTATACCTACATAACTGGACACTTTTTATCACATCAATAAAGCCAATAACTGGAATTTCATCCAGCCTTTTTTTTCTGCAGGGCCCATCAAGGCTATTCCACCACTGAAATGGAAATGACTATAATCAAAGAAAATATTTTTCCCAGTATCTCGTTTACTGGGCTGGGAAATGTATCCATCTTTATTGTTTTATTAATAACATATGTCACAATATCTCATGACGTGTTCTGAGCATATTGTGGATGGTTTCAGTGTTTCTAGGACAATAACTGCATATTTCATTATAAAGAGAGAATAATAAGGATCATTAGTCCTGTATGTGCATCAGTCTGTAAAGCTTTAAAACAGGAGTTTGTACTCAGCTGCTGGTTTAAATGTGGCCCCATCATGAAAAATATCATGATGTATTCCGATCATAGTGCTGTGACTCGTGTTTCTAGTTTAGTCATGTTAACTAAGTCTGTGTTGGGTCCCAGCAGGTTGGCCCGAGGCACCCTTGAGCGAGGTACCGTCCCCATCACTGCTAAGCGGGCGCTTTAAATAATCTCATGTGAGAAGCAGAGGAAGCATTTCGTTGTGGTTCACCGTGTGCTGTGCTGTTTTTCCCAATGTCAATTAGTCACTTTCACTTCACTTCATAAAGAACTGCTTTGAGCAGTTAGCGAGCAATGCAGGTCGCCACATGAAGTCTCTCTTCATGGAGACAAAGACAACGAAACAGACAGACAAAAATCTTGAGTCAATTTAGAAATCTTCAAAAAATCCTGAATATATATATATATATGTATGTTTTTTAAGCAAGTAAAACAGCTGGAAATTTCTAGCTATTGTAGAAAAGGATTAATATTCTTGGGCATGATGTCTTGTAGCTTCATAAATAAATTTACAGTGAGAACATGCACTGAGGGCTTCTTTGCTACAGTCGTGTCAGTCGCAGTAACAGAGTTCGATGAACACGGACGGAGACAGATTAGGGAAGGGGGTTATTTTAAGGGTGTGTAATTAATCATAATCCAAAGATGTGAAAAACTTGCTATTACTCCCTCTGTCCCCTACCCCCTCTCGTTTTCTTCTCCATTGCCCTCTATTTCATGCATATGCATCCTCTTTGCTCCTTGCATCCACAACACTTACTTAAGGTTCTTTACACATAAGTCATTTGCCCAAAAGAGAGGCTCAGCCAGCAACGTTCTGTTTCCCAGTATACTGACCTGGTTAGTTTCCAGTTTGTCTCTAGCTATCCAGTTACATTCACTCTTGGCAGACAGGAAAGAACAAAAAAAAAGGTATTCTGCATGGTGCTTTTTTCTGCAGCTACATTTTAAACTGATTCCAGCATAAAGCATCAAATTAAAGAGGAACTGCACGGTTTTAATGTTAAATAGTGACGGTATTAAGAACGCCATTCAGCTTACTTTGATATGAACTGCTTCTTTCTAGAGAAACTTTTCGTTTCAGATTTGTTCACTGTGGTGGTGACAGATCCTGATGTCTCTAAAAGCTCCTTTAGAGAAACGTATAACACACAATGGCAACAGTAATGGCTTTTAGATGGTTCTGGTCTAAAACAGATGGACCTGATTTTACCATCATCAACATCGTAAAAGCTCGGAAGACTCAGAGGGTTCGGATAGTTATGGCTGTGGACATGGCGATCCCCTGGTTGCCATTACCAACCCTGTTAACACACATTAATCTGCAATTGTTTTACATTACACCCTCTGAATGACTCTGTCTACAACTCAGCCATTAAATTATATTTTAGTATCATTTATATAATAAAAAAAAAATCAATGAGAACCTTTCAGTTTTGTTCTGGGGAGGACAGGAGGATTTTTCCCAGAACCGAAAATCCTTAACATCAGCCAACGCTGTGATAAATAATAATGAATTATTAATCTGTTTAATAACATACAGTGACCCAGCCAGGCTGTACTTGTATCACTGCAGTATTGACTCATACAGGCATTTCCCACTTCGCCTGCAGTCCGGAGAAAGAAGCGCAATCTCATTTGTGAGCAGTAAGTCGTGACTAATTGTTTGAGAACTGAATCAATGTCTTATTCCTCTGTAGCCCGCGTCAGCCTGACTTAATGTCGAGAGCACACCATCCTCTTAGAGAACGATCCATTTGACAGGATTTGGAGAAAAGACGAAGCGCTCAAGCACGCCGTGAAGAGTTTATTTCATCATGCCAATGATGAGAAGTCCTTGAACTCTGGCACTGTGGTCAGACATTGAGAGAGGGTTGAGACAGAGAGTGAAGGAGGCTGGGCAGAACTCATTGAACTGGTCAGTAAGAATCTTCAGAGCAGCCTTGGCCTGCTTTGAGAATTCACAATGGGCAGGCTGCCTTTTGAGGGACGGGTCAGAGAGCGGAGCCAACCGGGGCAGCTGCTGCTTATTTCAGTGGTGTCCCAAAGGCCCCTTACTGTACAGACAAACAAAGGACACCTATGAACCTAAAATGGTCAATTTTAGTTATTAACCCAATCTTAACCCTATCTACCGTCTCAGTGTCCCCTTTGTCTGTGCCCCCTTTGAACAGGTCATATCCTGCATTCATTCTTTTTCCATGAGATTCCTTTATGACTTGTATGACATTCACAAAATTGCTGTGATTCATTTTTGCATGAACAGTGTTCAGCTTCTGTTAATGCCTTTAATTAAACAGGCTGCTTTTACTGTTGAGCCTTTAAGAGCAGATGCATTTAAAGTGAAAAAGTGAAAGTGAAAGTGACAACCCTCGTCATTGCGAGGTCACAGCACAGCAAGCGTGAACCACAACGAAATTGGACCGCTGCTTTTAACCCATGCACACAAACACCGTGCAGCAGTGGGCAGCTATTGAAAGTGCCCGGGGAGCAGTGACGGGGACAGTATCTTGCTCAGGGGTACCTCAGGGCAACCTACTTGTGAGGGAATCGAACCCACAATCTTCCGATGCGGGGTGACTCCCTAACCACTAGGCCACCGCATTTAAATGGCTTTTGTACTGACCGGCTTCCCACAAGCAAGAGCAGTGCGAATGAAAACACTCGCTGGTTCAAAAACATCTTAATATCTTGGAGTAAGATAAAAATAGGCTGTGCTTGCAGACGGATTGTAATATATGGATTATAAGCATCGAAGCGGGACCGAAATGTTTCGAAACTTTAACGTTGCTTATGAACTATAGCAACCTCTTTTAAAAATATAAGGGTTTCCCCTGGTTTGGGCCCTTCCAGTGATTTATTTCTGCCTCAGAGTAGCTTGCATGCCTTCTTTATCCACACTTAAATGGATCAGCACGTGGAATTGAAGCTTTTTGTGTTTCCTGTGATAATATAATATGAGCCCCATGCAGCCTTTACTGTTAAATTCACTGCTGCAGTATCCGAGTAAGTGAGCACACACACCAAAGATTCAGTCACATTGCTGTGAAGACTCTTATTGTTGATTTGTTTCATTAAAGTGACATTAAGATGCAGCTTAAAAGTGAAATATTTGATATCTTCATTCCTGCTCCTTTCAGAATGATCTGAAAAGGTTTCCTGGAAGCTTTTTGTCATAGAAATTAACATTAAATGTGGTGCATTAAGACATGAAATTCAGTCAGTGGTGTCTCTTTTTTACATCTATCATTTAATGCTAAGTAGTGTGGAACATTAATCATTTAACCTTGTAAAGGTAATGCAAAACTGGCTATTTCTGGCGTTTTTTTTTATTTTTTTTTTTACTTTTGGCTACTTCTCTCCAGGCATATCATGCTACCAACATTGGGGGGATGAAGGCTAGCACATCCTCCTCTGAGACCACTTTTAGGGCCGCCGCATCTTTTTCGTACAACCACTAATGCAGCACCATTGAACTGCTCAAAACTAATGACTTCTAATTCTGTCATGCCAGCAAGCAGATGATCACATTGGATGGCATCCCGCTGATTGATGAACAGAGATGGAGGCCTGAATTGTGTCACTACCCACCAAGAGGAGAGGAGGCCAATCATGTTCTCCTGGACGCAAGGCCACAGATGGTTGTGGATGTAAACTTGTGATCTTTTTGTAAAAGAGTCCATGCTAAGGCGGAGGAGGAGCAGGTGTTGGGGATGGTACCTGGCTCATGGGTATCTCAGGGCGGCCTGCTTTTCGGGGATTCGAACCCACGATGTTCTGATCCTGGGGCCCAGTCCCTGGACATTAGTCCGCTGCTGCCCTAATGTACTGTTTCCATTACTATTGATTTGTTTCTGTTGCTTTTTTGATGCAAAGAACATTCCGACTACTTTATTAACTGAGATAACAAATTAAAATCAGCGCTTTCTGCTCCCATATGAGCTCTGAATGCACATCCTCTGAAAAAAAATTGACATCCAACAATTAAGCCAGCACGGAGCTTCTGTTATAATATCAGAAATCACTGTAGCAGAATGAAAGCTTGGATTCTACATGCTGATCTATTGAACTATGAGCAACATGGACAAACACGTGGCACTGCGACTCTGGGTGCACATATTAATGAGCTAAAAGGAACAAAGATGAAGTAGCATCAGCAAACGGGAGTGAATGTATTAGTGCCTTCCTTTACGTGTTGGTGGTTGTATTAAGACAGATGCTTAGTCTGAGTATGTCAGTGGCTCATCTGTCTGCTGTCCACAGCAGACTCCCACTGTCCACCCATTCCATTACTGCACTGTCCATCATCTCTGCCTGCATTGTCCACTAATGGAGGTGGAAGGACATTTGGAAGGCTCACTATATCATCAACGTTGCAGATTGAAATCCAAGTGAGGAAAATATACGATATATTTTTGATAAATATTAAGAATAATACATTAATAAATTAACTGACAACTTGGACCTACGGTTGTGAATTGGACCTGCTGTTGTTCCCACAGGTCCGTTCATCATGAAATCTGCACAAAACCTAAAGCAAGGCGGTGTTCCCAAACATTATTTAAGCTCCTGAAAGTGGCGTTTACAGAACTGTGACAAGTTGAATGCTTCTAAGCCTGGTTAAACGATTCAGCTTTCTCATGGAGAACCTCTTATATTTGGTTCTATATTGTTCTTTAAGTCATTTGTAGAACCATTACAACTTTGAACCATTTCTTAGAGAGCTTAAGAGCAGGGGTTCTCATTCACAGCCCAGATGATCCCATGCTCTGCACACCCGTGTTTTTCCTACTCAACACACCAGACCAGCCACTGAGGAGGTTGTTTGTTAGCTTGTGAGTTAAATCAGGTGTAATAAAGGAGACAAAGTATCAAAAAAAGCACAGTGTTGGTTGGCCAGGACAGAAATAGAGCAAACAAATTGGCCTCAGTGCCTTTGGGGTTAGGCTCAATCAACACCACCACCTGGATAATGATGATAGATGGATGGATGGATGGATGGATGGATGGATGGATGGATGGGTTGTAAGTGAAGTTAATTTGTTAAAATAACAGCTTGGCAGTTTTAAAATAAATTAATGTTGGATCATCGCAGTTGATACTAAACCATTTATTATCAGAACAGAGAGACTGGTTACAAGCCAGCTTTAAAGCAAAGTGTTTTGAGATCTGCTGGCAAATGCCTGGTTTCTACCAAACCCATGACAAAAATGGACATTTCTGCAAGACATGGGGAACGTAACACTTCAGCACTGAGTGTGCCGGCATTGCGATCACACCTGTTTTTTGTCCTCTTTCATTTCCGTATAGAGTTTTTTTACCCTCCCTGCTGAACATCATCACATGCGCCCAGAGTCATAGTGGAGGCTGCGCTGTGTCTGATTCACTGGCAGATTGTGTCCCGAGCTGGAAATGGATTATGAAACAGTGCTTAATCAATTTCCCAGAGCAAGACGAAAGAGGGAACGAGATGTCCGCCCAGCTGCCGTCCTTGTAAAAGTTTTCTCGCCGTCAAAAAGCGAATGTAATTACGACTTAATCTGTTAAATCTCTCGTTTATCGCCGCATCCCTCTAAATACACATCAAGCCTGAGTTTCATGGTGGTAAAGCTAAGAAGAATAGAGTGTGGTGATTAACAGAGGACGGGACCATAATGCACCATAAAAATAGGTGGCAGAGTGCGGGACTGTTAAGCGAAGATTTGATCATTAAGAGGACCTGGTTGGGTCAGGTGGTCATCGTTGTCCTTCCCTACAGAACATTTGTCATGATGAACAGGCTGCCAACAACAAACCCCTGCTAATCTGTTACCTTGCCGAAAATCAAGATCTTGCCCTCACCAGCGTCCTTGTTTTGTACACAAACAATAAACAACGATGCAATGACTAAATTTCATTCTTTGCACTGTCCACTAAATAGAGAGAGAGAGAGAGAGAGAGAGAGAGACAGACAGAGAGCAAGGGCCAGACACTTTATAGACTTTAAGGACTTTCCTAGAGGCTCCATCATGGATACACTGGCTGCACTAAACCATCTGATTTTAGAAAAGAAAATATGTGGCAAAACTCATAATTCTTCCAAGACTGAAGCCCCCTCACTCTCATACCAGTAGGACTTTGTATTGAGATGAACACTCAACCTCGATGCTGCTTTTGTTAGTTTGCTGCTTGTTGATTTCTCTTGTGCATAGTCTTCCAATGGTAAAGAAGGTATCACTGTAAATTAAGAGAATACTTAAAACAAATATTACTCATTTATCACAACGATCACAATCACAAAACCTTATTAATGCACCAACTATACTGACTAACTTAGAATCATGGATAATACTTTAAACAACAGAGTGAGGAGAGGCAAATACATCATCCTACCCCAAAAGAGCTGCTTGGAGGAGGAAATGTCTTTTATATGAAATGTCTTTATATATATATATATAAATACCTGCTATCTGATCCAACCACGCAAATCACATTTCCTCCTCCAAGCAGCTCTTTTGGGGTAGGATGATGTATTTGCCTCTCCTCACTCTGTTGTATAAAGTATGATCCACGATATATTTATATATATGTTAATTATCATGGGTGGATAGTATAAATGTTTTATGCTTCTGTAGCACACTTTAAGCCAAAGCACATCTCGCTCTGAGAGAGAGAGAGAGAGAGAGAACGTAGAATGGATTAGTTTTAATTCTTAGTGATGCACTTGTATATAAATAATATTGTGATGTGAAATGAATTAACGCTTTTCTTTTTTGCCTCCACAGCGGAGAAGGACCCGTGCCAGCTGAACCCATGTTTGCATGGGGGCACTTGTCTGAGGGAGGGTGGGGGCTACAGCTGCCTCTGTGCACAGGGCTACTCTGGAGAAAGCTGTGAGATCGGTGAGTATCTGGGTCTAACAAAGGGCAAAGGGTTAAATCCTAGGGGTCAAGGGCTCTTGAAGGAGGCTAAAAGGGACTGAGGGTTGATTGCTAAGCTCCTGTGCCGCCGAGCACGATAACGATCCCATTTATGCTAATGCAGCTGCTGTTGATGGTGATTACATCAATGATGAAAATGAAGGCGATGATGACAGCCATGAAGGGATAATGCAACACGTGCCTTCATCCCTCAATTCTCCACTCTGGGCACAGAGCTTGTAATGCGGTTTAGGAACGATTATGTCGCAGCAGCTTCATCTCAACAGCAACACCATTGCAGCCAGTACTCTGGTGGCTCTCTCAGTCTGAAGTGTGCAGCTGTGAGAGTAAGCATTTTCACAAACTTCTCAAAATTGTGTCTATAACTCGTTATGGGCTTGAGGAGGACCGTGGGCCCTCCTGCAGCAGAGTAGTGAAGACTGTATCGATAGTAAGCTCATCAAAATGAAGCTGCTCTCAATGGATGGAAACAGCTGTACTAGATTAGGAGGACAAGAGGGAGCTGCTCTCTCACAGAGTTGTGTATTTTCTGTACCACAAAATGGGAAACTCTCTGTTGTGTCGTAGGGTTTAAGCAAATACCAGTCCAGACGAGCATCTTCCAGAGATCTACAAAAGGACTATGGGCCAGCTGTGCAAAGCCTTTTCTACCCAGTATTATAAACACATACAATTTATACTGCCTTCAAACAGGCAAGTTATATAAGAAACTGGAAAACAAGCTCAGACTTCCTGTTTATGAGCCATGCACATCAGTAGGGAATGCTCAGGGCCTTTCAGGCTTCCAGAGAATATCTCATTTCATTTCAAAACGTGTACTGTGGGTAGTGCTATCGCTTAATAGCGATAAGGTCCTGGGTTCGACTCCCATGTGGGGTGGTCCAGGTTCTTTCTGAGTTTGGATGTTATCCCTGTGTATGCATGGGCTTCCTCCAGGTGCTCCAGTTTCCTCCCACCATCCAAAAACATGCACGTCAGGTGAAGTGAAGATGCTAAATTGCCATCTTGGTGTGAGTGTGTTTGTATATGTGTCTGTCCTGAGATGAACTGGTGACCTGTCCAGGGTGTTTCCCTGCCTTTCGCTTTATGAGCTGGAATAGACTGCAGCACTGCCCATGACCCAAATCAGGACAAGCAGCTATGAAAATTAATTAGATCGTATGCAGTCATGTGAATAAATTAGGACACCCTATGAAAGCCTGTGTGTTTTTGTAACATTCTTGGACATATGGATATTTCATTGAAGAAAAGACTACAGAATCTTCTGTAAAATGTGATTTCTGGTGAGGAATAAATTAGGACACCCCCACCTTTATTCCCAATTAAAATGGCTGAAATCACACACAGGTGTAGCACATCAGGTGCACATGATTAGAACGTCGTTACTCAGCATTTTGAAGGGGGGTTGTTCAATTTAAACCTCAGATATTTAGGCTGGTGTGCTCCTGACTGTTGAGGTAAAGAATAAACACCATGATGAGATCAAAAGAGCTGTCTGAGGTCTTCAGAAAGAAGATTGTAGCAGCTTATAAGTCTGGTAAGGGATTTAAAAAGATCTCTAAAGAATTTGCAATCAGCCATTCCACTGTCCGGAAAATAGTCTACAATTGGAGGACTTCCAAAACAACCGCCAGCATAACCAGGTCTGGCCATCCAAGCAAGTTCAGCCCAAGAGCAGACCGCAAGATGTTAAAAGAAGTTTCCAAAAACCCTAAAATGTTATCACGGGACTGACAACAGGCTCTTGCTACTGTTGATGTGAAAGTGCCTCTACAATCAGAAAGAGACTGCACAACTTTAACTTGCATCGTTGGGGAAGACCTTTGCTTTCCAAGGAGGAGACCTTTGCTTTCCAAGAGAAACAACAAGGCTAGACTGGAATTTGCCAGAGAGAACATAGACAAAGCCCAGGACTTCTGGAATAATGTTCTTTGGACAGATGAGTCTAAATTTGAAGAACTGAGGACATGTTTGGCGTAAAATAAATATAGCATTCCAGGACAAGAACCACATACCAACTGTGAAGCATGGAGGTGGAAGTGTCACGGTTTGGAGATGCTGCTGCAGGACCTGGCCAGCTCACCATCAAAGAATCCACCATGGATTCTACCGTGTATCAAAGGGTGCTTGAGGAACATCTGAGACCATCTGTAAGAACATTAAAGCTGTAGCGGAACTGGACCCTGCAAAATGACAGTGACCCAAAACATACCAGTAAATCCACCAAGAACTGACTGAAAACTAAGAAATGGAGAGTCCTGGAGTAGCCGAGTCATAGCCCAGATCTTAATCCCACTGAGATGCTGTGGGGTGACTTGAAACGGGCTGTTTATGCAAGACACCCCTCAAACATCTCACAGCTTAAAGAATTCTGCATTGAGGAGTGTGAAGAAGAAGCGTCTCACTGTGATTACTTCAGCCAAAGGAGGTAACACTAGCTATTAGGGTGGGGTAGGGTGTCCTAACTTTTTCCTCAGTTAGAAGCCACATTTTTGTTGATGTTTTTTGTCTAATGAATAAATCAAGTTTATTTGTTGTTATTTACCTGCAATTAAATCACTTTCTTTTCCAGAGATAAATAAAAACAAGATTAGTTGTTATGCAAACCTATATTTCCATTTTTAAATGGGAAAAAAAAAATTAAGATGTAATTACTCTTAACAACAGCAGCAGTCTTACCGTCTAGACAAGGGAACAAGCCCCAAACACGCTGAAAGAACATTCATCGCCAGAATAACACTCTTTTAGCTGAATAACACCATTTCAGCAGGATATGACTATTTCAGTAGATGTACGCTGTTTGAATTCTTGCCAAGTGTGAGTGGCATTGACTTGCATGGTATTGTTCTCCAGGTTCTTTGGGGTTCTTTGTGCCAGAGGAGAATTACATCCCACGGGAATGTTTTTTAGGGAAGAACTTCATATTTTAGCCCCCTCATGTGTAATGCGGCGCTACTGTGTGCAGACTGGAGTGGATAACTACAGCCTTAGTGAACTGAATATTCATTTTTGGGATTCATGCGAGGCCCTTATCAAGGCACATTTGGTCCTGAGTGTGCAAAAACAGTCAGTAGGGTGGTGATTCCCAACCCTGGTGGTCCTGGAGTACCCTGCTTGTTTTAGTCTGAGGTGAAGTGAAAGTGTTAGAGCAGGGCAACTTACAGTAGATGAAAGCTCTGGGAAGTCTGCGGCAATGAAAGACTTGGAAGACATCTCCATCCGGGCTTTTGATTGCATGTCATGAACATCCATCCATCCATTTTCTGCCGCTTGTCCCAAACTGGGTCGCGGGGGAGTGCTGGAGTCCAACCCAGCACACACAGGGCGAAGGACGGGGGACACACCCTGGACAGGTCGCCAGCCCATCGCAGGGAGGAGCGGGACGGGGACGGTACCTTGCTCAAGGGTACCTCAGGGCAACATATTGGGAAGGGGTTTGAACCCCCGATCCTCCAATCATGTGGCCAACGCCCGAACCACCAGGCCACCGCTGCCCCATGTCATGAGCACATCTTCCTTATTTAATGTAAAAACGGGTTGTTGCACTTAAACAATGATACACTTTGAAAGTTGCTCTCTATTAGACACATATGACTTTTTTTTATTTGTTTTTCACTAAATTCAGTGCACTGCGTGCCTACACCAGTCCCGTCCATTCAGGCAATCGCTGAAGTTATAAAGAGGGTTTCAGCCTGGGCTGCTTTTTTAATGAGACGCAATACAGGGCAGCCTATGAATCACCTAAATAAGTGGTGGCAGCCGAGGAGTAGGACAACCATCTGTGGCCAAAGGCTTTAGGTTGGAGCCTGGATCTGTCCTGTCTCAAGTGCTGGCCGCTGAGCTATATGAAGTGACTATTTGTCGTTGTTAAACACAACACACAGTGAAACACAATTAAATGCAACGTCTCAAACAAACACGTGCAGCGGGCAGCCATATCCAGCACCCAGGGAGCTGTGATGGGGATAGTACCTTGCTCAAGGGTACCTCAGGGCAAACTACTGGTCTGGAAATTGAGCCCATGACCTTCTGATCCTGGGGCCTAGATCACCGCTGCCCTAAATTAAAGACTAAATTTTCAGGTCCGCCCTGAAAATATGAGTACAAAGTACAGATATTTGTGGTAAAGGAAAGTCAGAAGTCATCAGAGAAAAATTCTCAACAAAACTACGAAAACCTGAAAAGTCAAATACAGTCACACGGTGTTTGTGCTTTTTGTTTACTGACAATCTCTGAAGGCACAGAAAAAGCCAGCTTTTAATTATATTGGATAGCGCTGGAAAACAGCTATTTAAAAATGAATTCAGAATTTTTTTTTGTACTGAAAAAGAAAAAGATGGCATGAGTGCACCGCAGGGAAAACAATAACATTGTAGGACAAGCTTTAATGAGCTGTTGCTGCTGCTTTGCAGCCCTGGACAGGGTCAGAGGTCCCAGCTGTGCTGCTCCAGGTCAGAGGGCACTGATGCTGATTAGCACGGGGCTCATCATCAATTTCAGCTCACGCCAGCCGCACGATCGATACCTGAATTATGGGAACTAACACAGGCCGAAAGGAAGCTCAATCCATCTGCGTGCCAATAAACGCTGACATCTGTCCGCTAACGGCTTCACTTTTTCATAACGTCGTACCAGCTGAAGGCCTCCGCCGGGCATCGGTGCGATGAACGGATTCCAGCGGCATTCTGTTCACAGTGTGTTTGTCTTCCGACGTGGAGGATTTATATATTATTATTATTATTATTATTATTATTATTATTATTATTATTTCAGGGTTTGGCAGGTTTAAACCGTCCTCTGGGAGTTTGCGTAATGAGTTTTTGTGGCTCTTGGTGGAGTTTAGTGGGTGATTTCGTGCTGGACTGTGTGGGGCATTAATTGCCGCTAAAGGCGGGTTAATTGTGTTTTACTGCAAACTCTTGACCAGATTTGTTCTGATTTTAATCCTCGAGCTTTCCAGTAAATCCGTTTATGGAGGAGAAAAGATTCCGATGAGCGGCGGGTTCGCTTCTAGATCATTCTTCCTTCTTTCTCTCTTCCTTTCTTTTTTCTTACATTTGTTGTACATTTCTATTCTTTCTTTCTGTATGTATTTCTATATTTAGTCATTTTGTTCTTTTTTAGCCCCTTTGTTCCTTCATTCCTTTTCTTCTCTCTTTCTTAAACTTCTTTCCTCATTTTCTTGCCTTTTTGTCCTTTTTTACTCGTTCTCCTTCATCTTTCCCCTTTCCTCTTTCTTTCGTTCATTCTTTCTTCAACTTTTCCTTATTTATTTAGTTATTTTTTAGTTGTTTACTTTTTCTTCCCTCCTTTGCTCCTTCCTTCTTTTGCTTCTCTACGTTTCTTTTATTTTTTCTTTCTTTCTGCTCCTTTTTTGCTTTTTCATTATCTTTCTTTACATTCCTTTCATGTTCATTTTTGTCGTATTATTCTGTTTTTATTCTTTTTTCTTTCCATTACTTTTTCTTTCATTCTTTATTTCTTTCCCTTTTATATGGTTATAAGGTTTATAAGGTGATATGGCCATTTTAAAAGCAGGCTTTAACTGGGAAGGGTAGAGCGACGTTCTCGGAGGACGTCCCGGGGGCTCAGGTAGTCTTCGGTAATTATTTGGGGAAGAGACGTTTAGATTCCCTGCATAATGTATAGAGTGTGAAACTGCTGGGCGGCTGAAAGATTTATGAGGAAAGCAGAGGCTGTCCACAGGGACAGGACCTTTCCCCCAGACACCCTGCATGTCAGCCGCATCTGAGACACACTGCCTGTCAATCTCACAGGAGACACACAGAAGCTGAACCAAGTCACAGGCGGTGGAATTCTGTATTTTTCTCTTCGTCTTTCGTTCTGTATGTCTGTCATTTTTCACTCTAGTTTACTGCACTGTATCAGAGCTGGCCCTGCATTGTTAAACTACAGTGTATCCGATGAGTTTTGTTCATTTTCATTCTCTTGGTCTGTAAATACGAGCTGTGTGTGTGTGTGTGTGTGTGTGTGTGTGTGTGTGTGCGTGTGTGTGCATGTGTGTGTGTAGCAGGAGATGCTGAAGAGAAACCTGCGTGTGGTTGGGATGACAGTAAGGTTCTTCTTGATCTTGAAGAAAGCAGGCAGCAGCCACAGCGATGTACTGAAGGTGAAGAATAAGTCATTAAAACCGAAGCCTCTCTTTCCTCCAGCTGAGTTTGTCTGTATTTATTACTTCACACAGGGAGGTACATTAACCCACAGTCACTATCTATTGAGCCGGGGTCAACAAATCAGCTTTGTTTGAGCAGAAGCTGAATTTGGTTACCTGAGGGCCGCTATCGTTCTGCAGAGGAATGTCTGCAGAAATCAGTGGATTTCCACCATCTTACCACTGAGTGAAAAATGCAGATGCTATTCGTCAGCTTTACTGAGCCTTCGGGGCAGATGACTGGCTCTTATGTGCGGCCGTTTCGCCGTGATCTGTTCGGGTCAGAGACGAAATAGGGCAGGTTATTAGATGGTTTTCTTCATTTGCTGACTGGAATAGCCGGAAGGGAAAAAATCACCACCGTAAAGATATAATGAAGGAGCATTTGAGCACTCTCTCTCTCTCTCACTCTCTCTCTGCCCCTTCTATCTCTCTTTATCTGTCTCCTCTCTTTCTCCTCTTTCTCTCTCCTCTCTCTCTCCTACTTCTCAATCTTTCTTTGTCCATGTTCCTTCCCTATCTATGCCCCTTTCTCTCGCTCTCTCTCTTTCTCTCCCTTAATCTTAGTGAAACTTAATTACTTAATTGAATGCATCCTTCTTTATTTGCATAGCTGACCTTGATTATTTAATTGATTCAGACATTCAGACATGAATACACAAACATTCAGATCTAATGCTCGTCTCTTGAATTTGATATTTTATGTAAAATGTCCAAATGTGTCATTGACTATTCAGGTCATACCGTCCACCAAGCCAAAAAAAAAAACCACGATATACATTTGTCACAAAACACATGTTCACCTGCTGCCCATTAAGTCTGTTATAAGCAATTTCAGTTTCGTTTTTTATTTATTTATTTATTTTTAATGAGGAGTAATATGGGACAATCACTTCTTTTTTTCGATGTATTCTAATCAGCCACAACTTTGAAACCACCACCAGGTGAGGAACATGGATAATCTCATTACAGTGGGGCCTGTGAAGAGGGAATATTAGGATGAACGGTCATTTCTTGAAGTTGATGTATTGGAAGCAGGAAAAAGGTTTGGAAAACAGTGCGGGCAGCGGTGGCCTAGTGGTTCGGGCGTTGGCCACATGATCGGACATGACTGAACCGATCGAACCCCTTCCCAATAGGTTGCCCTGAGGTACCCTTGAGCAAGGTGCCGTCCCCGTCACGCTCCTCCCCACGATGGGCTGGCAACCTGTCCAGGGTGCGTCCTTCGCCCTGTGTGCGCTGGGTTGGACTCCAGCATGCCCCTGCGACCCTGTTTGGGACAAGCGGCAGAAAATGGATGGAAAACACTGCGATGGCTGTTGACCAATTGGGGTTCGCTGGCAAGCGGCGGCAGCAGTCTAGTGCTAAGATACTTGCCTCGGGCTCAAGAGGTTGCAGGTTCGAATCCCACCTCCAGCACAGCCACCACTGGGTTCCTGAGCAAAACCCTGAACCCCAAGTTGCTCCAGGGGGACCTCAGCACCTGAGGTTTGAAATAAACTGGGTACATTTGATTTTTCCCTAAGCCGTCTTTAAGCCTTTCACAGATCCAGGACATTTTGGCCATTATTGCATTGCATTTGTAAACTCTCTGAAGCTTTTAAAGGCTTTTGAAGTGTCTTTTGTCTCTTTTTTCCGCACAGGATTTTTCTTTTTCAAATATATAAAAAAGTGATCAAAATAAACCGAAAGAATCTGAAAATCTTTTTTGAGTTTCAATTAAAATGAGTCTATTATTAAATTTAGACACGATCTTGGATCACCAAATAAAGCTCAATTTTCTGTCTGGAGTCTGAACCTTCACACAAAAACCCTGTACCTCCATATAAGGAGTTGTTTTTTGTCACAACAGAGATTTACATGTGCAGCATGGATCTGCGCCAGAGGTCCTCTCAGGGTGAAGAGCGGCTAGAATCGATGATAAAATTCACCAGCATAAATAAGAATTCTTCCACCAGTTCATGAATATTATTCCAGAAATAGCCATGCTTTAATAACCTTCGTGCAGAACAAAATTGCAATTTCTACCTGCTTTGAAAGTGGCTCAGCCAATCAAACTTCAGAACTGTTTAATGAAACATTAATTGCGTTCCTGTGAGTTTGTTCTCACACAAATATCACGGTGAGGCTGAAGGTGTCGTGCACCGAGTTCACCTTTAGCTCTGATGGTGAGATAGAAACACCTCTGACACCACTGTGTCACACAAGGAGACAAATAAATAAGAAAAAAGAAACATTTTTCATCTCTGGTGCTCTCTGCCCTCTTCCCAAGCTGCAACGCTGCCTTCCTGACTGCATTTTTTTCAGTTTTCACTCCAGAACTCTATTCCCTTTCTCATTGTTGCTCTCTCAACCCCTCTCCCTGCCGGGTGGTTGTTATTTGGCACTGAGGTTGTATGGAAATTGCTATGCACTGCAGAGATAGGGGTGAAAGCAGCCCTGTAGCTCTCCAGCCTTTTTCTCTGCTAAAATTCACTTCATCACCTCTGCCGGAGCATCGTCGCCTTCCCCCGTCTCTAACGGCTCACTCTTTCTCTTCCCAAACTCCACACAGGGTGATTAAACACAGGATGTATACCTTTTACCTTCTCTCTCGCTGTCTCCCTCTCTCTCTATCTCTCGCTCTTTATATATGTATGTGTGTGTGTGTGTGTGTGTGTGTGAATAAGAAAAAGAATGTGAATAGGGAGGTAAAAGAAAGAGGAGCGAGAGAAAGCAAAATACAAGAGAGAGAGAGAGAGAGAGAAGAGAGCATCACACAGAATTTAGAAAGAGTGAGCAGGAGAAAGAAGGAAGAGAAAAGCAAGAACACTGAGAAAGGAGTGCAGGGACTCATGAGGAGAATGCTGCTGTCTGGGGAGCTCATGTGTTCTGGATGAAAGAGTGAAAATCAATCCCTCAGCGCTCTGACCAGCGTGCTGCCCGGCTGCTTTGCACTGACATCACTCCGCCTAATTGAGTTTGAAAGATTCATGAAGGCAGACCTATTAATATCGCTGCCCTGTTAACCCCTTGCTTTCCAGAGCCATGGGGCTGCGAGGTTCCCTCCACTGGGACTGGTTTTGCATTTCTGCGCTCAGACTCAGTGTGTCACATGACTGATGACTATCCAAGCACCACTTTTTTATGAGGTTAGATCGGCCTCGCCTGCACGACGTTCTCCGTGAACATATTTACACATGCCATTTCCATCTCCGTGTCCAGACATGATTCATCCACATCCCGTTTAGACCCGCCTACTTAAACGCCTATCAGACAGAAACACAATTAACATCAACACTGCTTTTCCCTTGTTGCAGGCAAATCCAATGTATCCTCTAATGGGATAGCCTGAGAATACGCCGAGGGCCACAATGAAGTCCAATATCAAAATGCATTTTTGAAAGAAAGGAAAAAGAAAAAGGTCCAGATGGCCTTGGATTTGCATCCGCTGTATTCCTGAGGCTCATTCATGTCATTATCATAACAAAGAAACTGTGTTTTCTGTATTTAGAGACTTAGTGAGAGTTCTTCCAAAAATAGAATGAATTTTTTCTATTCCTGCTGATTTAATAAGATGGAGTGAGAATTTCTTGTCTTCAATGCAGGAGCCGCATCCTTCGAAGACTCCAATCGAAGCCCAATTGCATCAGTGCCGGATCTCGGCTCCTTCAAATGCAGCCAAGAAATGCAGCTTTCTGTTGCCATCCCAGCGTTTCCCAAGATTCTTTGCATGCTGGTGATGATAGTTTTTCATCGGTTGAAATGGCAGAAAAAAATTTCAAATATGAAAAATGTAAAACAACAATCTGTCTGCTGCAGTTGCTGAGGCTGCCAGATGACAGGAGTGATGCTTTGTGAGGCAGGTTGTGAAGAAAACAGGAAACCCTTCATAGAAAGACTCATTGAACACTGATTAGGGTTTTTTTCATGATGCGCAATCACAGAAGGCCACACCTTCTTAGACTGTATACGGCGAAGGATGCAGACCCTAAATGGAAGTGGCTATTCTTGTCATTGTGAAACCTCTGCATCTGCAATGACCAGAGATGGCTGATCCTCTACACAATCCCAACAAAGAAAGAAAGCCCAGATGAGGAGAGGGTGGATTTATGCTGTTACGTGTCTCTCACGGGAGGGAATGAAAAAATGGCAGCAATACCAATCTTTGCAGTGAACATTTCATTGAAGATTTAATTAACGATGGTATTTTTATTTTTATCTTTTCAACAGCATCTCAGGATGCTGTTGTCTTGATGAGGTACGCTAGTGAAAAAGATTGCCAGATTCATGGTTAGCTAATGAGGGCTAAATAATAAGGTAGATAATAAGTTAGTAAAAGGGAAAGGTTCATTTTCATTCCGAAAACTTCCCGACTCCCGAGCATTATTTACCCGTCAACACTGAAAATACACCCAGCTGTCTGTAGTTCTGTAAACTTTCATCCTGACAGCAGTGGGAGGGGAGGGATTCCACCCAAAATATATAGCGACATTGCCAAAATGGAGCTCTGGCAGGGCCTTCGCTGTCTGAAACCCTGCAGTGGATGCTGTATTTAGATAGAGAGTCTCCAAAACTCACATCTTTGCTTTTGATCTGATGATGGTTGATTGAAATATTCTTTTGCAAGGAACTGATGCTCTTGTTTAGCATCCATTTCCATTGTCCATTAATACTGTACCTTATATAACAGAACAACAGACAAAAAACTCAGGAAAGAATGTGAATTCCCACGTATTGCATGGATTGCAAACTCAAAAGTCCTGACTGTCAAGCTCAGGTTGTATTCTTAGTTTCTGTGGCAATTTTAATGCTGAAGCAGGAGAAAAACCCGAGCATCAGTGAATGGGATCTGCTGTAACTCTTATCAGCCAGAGCTAAAAATGGGACATAACCGTATTAAATTATTTGAGCGAATCAAATTTGTGGAAGACTTGATGAGCTGCCTGTCTGCCAGTATGGACTGGACAAAAACTTGCTTGCAATACAAGACAGCTCAGCCAAGCTAGGCCATCACTGTAGTGCCCCTCTCTGCTGCAGTCAGAATGCAGCTCGCGCTTCTCTTGCATTATGAATTACATCAGGACACATTTGAAAGTGAAATTACTCTTAAAACAGGGTTTGCTTGTAGTGTCAGCGCTCATGTGCTTTTCTGGCCTAAGGGGTTGCATGTGTAGTGCTGGAGATGCAGAAAGTGACTCATGTGAGTGCTTGTTATGATGACACTTCACTGCATATCCGTTTATAAATTGGGAAAAACAGCAGCCACTTAGACCACCAGAAAGGAAGGAAACAACCTCACACAGGGGAACCATGTCCAGGGAATCCTTGGAATCCAATTGTCAATCCAAGTGGTCGTAAAATCAGTAAATCTCAGTGAAATGAACCAGTTAAACCAAGAGAAACACATTTATGTTGTGATCATTTATGTTGTTTCTTAAATCAAGTCTCCTTTAGAATCCAGCTCTGGTTTTTATGGATTTGGACTGTAAAAGAACCAGATCAGTAGAACCATCAGTGAAATCAAAGAACCGCACTCGACACTCAGTGGCAAAGATGGTCTGCCTGGGTCAGCAGCACTGCATGAGAATGAGGGGATCAGGAAGCAGAAAGATTAATGAACCTTTATGGACTTCGCTGTCCAGAAAGCTCCCGTAGAGATTTTTAAAGCTACTGAACACTTTCGTATGGACCGTCAGGAATTTCTCCAACTGCTGAGGCCAAAAGAAGCAGAAACAAGGCTGGTCCTCTGCTGTGGGATTTCAGCGCTGATAATTTCGGTGTGTTGTCATCTCTGTATGGTCATCTTTCTACAGAGGGGCAGAAATGATTCATAAATCTGCGACACGTACCATATATCTGCGGACAAATTGATTTCCTATGAAGTCTGTGCCTGCTTTTTACGACCCCTTATCAGCCTGGCAGGCGGCTGTGTTGTCCTGGAGATGAGGGCTGGAAATGAGGCAGTGGGGGCTCTCTTATCTCAGCAGAAGCAACCCGCGGTCACGTGACGATGTGTGTGAGGTGCTGCGGGCTGCACCTTCTGCACTAAATCACACACACTCATCTCACAGTGAGAGAAAGAAAAAGCTGGAAGAATGAGAAAAATATATACTGCTGAGATTCATTCCAATAGACTGAAGTCTAAGGAATGCCTTAAACGAATAGTTTAGTGAAAAAACGAACTAAATTCAGGATGGGAAAGTCGTTGGTTCGAAGTCATGGGTTGGTGAAGGGATGGCAATGCTAGACGACGGAGTATCAGCTTGTATGATTGTGCTTAATTAACTGGGAGGGGAAGTTACTGGGTATCGCCGTCGCTTCGGTAGTGAGTTTGATTCCAAAGGCATCCATGAAAAGTGGATTGGAGCTACTTGCTATCTGGGGTGCCTTTCAGCCTCTATGTGTTCCAGCACCACTGGCAACCCCACTCAGAATAAGCGGTTGAAATATTGAATAAATGAAAGCCCTGCTTGATAGCAAAAGCCTTGTAGTTTCAGCGCAAAAACAACTTCAGACATTAATTTGGCAACCCGGCAGGAGCTCATCTCATACATAATCAGTTATGTGAAGAGACCAACTCATTTACCAAGCGGAATCAGGTGTGCTTCTGCATGAACCTACAGCCAAACCAGCCCTTTGTGAATGATAAGGGTGCACATAGAAGGTTCACCCCATCTGTTCAACCTAATCCTGGTTTCCTTCCTTTTCGCTGCTTAATTGATTTTGACAGGGGGAAATAAGAAATGGTTTGACTTTCCTTCTTGTAAGTATGTCATTAATAATATGCGAGGAAGAGAAAGCAGGGGAAGTGTACCCCCTCTGGCCTCCTCAGGGGATCTGCTCTACATTACCGCCCCAGAAGCAACTCAGAGCTGTCTGACAGCTCATTTTAAGCACACCTCAAATGAACCAAGTCACTGATTAGCTCTATAATGGCTGAGATAGGACTGACTCTGTTGGGCATTTCCCACTTCCTCAATATTGCCTGCTCCTTCCTGTCTGCTATCATAGTCTGTGCAGATTGAATCTCAACCAGCGTTGTAGGGGTTTTTGGAGAGATGCTTCAGGGGAGTTGCTGCGGCCGAACTTCTTCCGGCCCTACAAGCTGGCATTCATCCATCTAGCATGGTGTTCTCTAAAGCAATGAGAGAGGCCAAGCTATAAAAGAGGAAGAAGCCAAAATAAATAGTTCAGAATGACATACATTTATGTTCAGAATGATGCTTAGGTTATTTTTTCGCAGATCTGAGATTTAGTTACAGCAGCACTGATTTTAGTACATTTGCCAATGAGTCTCGGTCTCTGAGTTTTAGGGTTGCCAGAACTGAAATGATTCTTTTTTTCCTTTTCATGTTCAGTTTTGCTTCCTAAATCACTTAAAATCTTTTTTGCATTGCATTGCATCTCTCTCTCTCTCTCTCTCTCTCTCTCTCTCTCTCTCTCTCTCTCTCTCTCACGCACAGTATCTCTCTTGCTCTGTCATACTGCCATTCCCCAACCCATAGATTCACACACTTGTGGTTTGGAGTCGGTGATGAGAGTGAGCAAGCTTGACCCCCCCACACCACACAAAGAACAGAGTGGCTGTCAGATGTGAGGCACAACACTCTGAAATGTTGTGACACCTCTGCTCATTAGTTTCTGCAATGCTATGTGAGTTGTTGCACAAGCCCTGTCAACAGCAGCCTCAGCCTGTCTGGTTTAAGCTCGCAGCAAAGCCTTCTCTACCCTTCAACACCAAACCATCTGAACAGATCCAATGAACCCCTGAAACTGGACCAGCACCCACCCTTCTCTTGGCATGGTTCAGGCACTTTGAGCTTTTTTTAGCATTTCCGTGATCTGAGATGTGTGGACAAGTTAAGCCTGGGAGGATGTAGGGGTGTTTTACCAAATATTTTCCTGCCAAGATCCCAGTGGTTTCTCTGGTCCACTGAAGTTCTAAGGTTCTTATAGTCCAAAATCAAGAGAAGGCCTCCGTGTTCATAGCCTCCTGCCATCGGGGTCTCAACAAAAATCTCAGCTGTCGATAACTGAATGGCTTCTATTGATCAAACATGCCCATGTGAGCCCAGGACATTAAGCGGCATCAATCTCGGGTTACCCCAGAATCTCTCGAGTCATCTCAAGCTCCTTAAAATGGAGAAATGTCGAAGCCGTATTGACGCTTGTGGATTCTGGTCATCATTTATTTCTCGCCCATGTCCCTGGGTGGCAAGCACCTGCTGCGAGAATCCGTGGAGTTAACACCACGTTTCTTCCGATTCCCCAGCTTCAGCTCTCGCCAATCCGGTGTGGCAGGAGAATCCTACTGCTAGCATTTCACAGGCTCTGTTTAATTGATCAAAACACTGTTTGATCTGAGAAGTGCTGGCATTTAGTTCTCTGACAAGGGGGTCTTAGTGCTCCATGTTATGACAGGCTGAGCTTTCAGGTGCCACAGAAAGAAAATGACAAGAACTCAGTGGGACAATTTGAGACGGTCTGGTAGGGATCCCTGCATTGTTCACATTTCATCTCTGCTCTGGAGGGGCATTTACTGTAAGTGTCTGGTTCTCCTGGGAACATTCAGTGCATGCTTACGTTTGCCTCGGTTTACTCGAAGGAAAATTCAGCATCAGCAGTCTGATTTGTGGACCATTGTTTAGGTGTTGTCGTTTCTTTCAGCCCCTGACAAATACACTGCTGTCTACAATCCATATAACACGTGCAACTGCAAAAAAAAACTATTCCCAGCTTGGCAGAGCAATTATGCTGAAGACAGCCATCGGTAATAAGTCACATGAGTCACCCTGAAGGACTGTTTCTTGTCCATTGAATGTTGAACAGTCTTATACTAATGTGACTGAACTCACTGAACTGACTAACCCATGCCTACCCATGGTCATATACTGAAGCTTTACTGAGCGTAGCCCATTTATTCTGTTCAGTTTCCACTACATGGACACTGTTGAATGTTATGCAGGAGGTGGACCATTCTCAGCACAGCACAGACACTCACAAGGTAGTGTAACGGTCTGAGAGTACTGAGCACAGCAGTGTTACCGGGGCTTTTATACACATTGCTAACCTGTGTGGTCCATCACTTAACCAGACAAAGAGGCTCCGAAACTGACAACTGATGAATGGCTAGTTGGGACATTTGTGATGACATCTAGCCCACAGCATCTTACTGAAAGAATAAGGCAGATGTTTCTAAAAAAATAGTGTGGTTATTTGTCTTTGTCTATTTTATGTGGTTCGAAATTCAATTATTTAACTAAGCATTTAATTTGGGCACTCCAAGCCTTGGAGGTCTGATGTCCTACACAGTTTAGTAACTTCCCTAGTCTCTGAGCCCTGATCCAGCTAATCAGCTAATTAACACACTATTACTGAGATTAAAAGGGTGAGTTAAAGCTGAGAAAGCACCAAAATGAGCAGGGCAGAGCTTTCAGGAAAAGGGTTGGGTTTGAAACAAATGATGAAGATTTCATGGCGATTATGATCCGGCCTTTCTGCGGAGAGTGCTCAGCTCATCTTGGGAAAGTTCCATCGGTCTGCTCTGAGTGAGTAAGCATCTTTTAAGGTCACTTTTGAGAGGTCTAAAGGGGAATATAAATGCTTGGATGAAAAGCGGTGTGCTTTTGTTGCGCTCCTCTCCTCTGAGCCCTCCTTTTTATCTAAAACCACACGTGCGAAGTGCATCCATGTCCTGAGAGGTCCCTTTCTGAGTCACCACGTATCAAATCAACACTGTCCTGAAGAAAATGCTGTTGTCTCCATTGTAGAAAGGAGCAGAAGAGATGCTCTTTGATGGCTCTTGGTGATGGCGAGAGAGGACTGACAGCCAGGAGAAGACGAGGCGGCCAGCTTCAGGCAGCAAGCGCACAGCAAGAGAACGCTGTCTGCCCCTGTCAGGAGCGTTTACATTTTTAATCATTAACGCTTGAGCCCAGAAGTGCAGTGTGATAGCATATCATATTTCTGTGCACTTTCTGAGAAAGTCCTTGGTTGTGATATTGATCTGCCATCCCCCCTCCCCCTTATTTTACTTCTTTATTAGATTCCATGGGCCCAGCGGAAAGCCTGCGCAGATCCATGGCCATGAAATTGTTGATTGCATTTGAGGTCTCATTTATTACAGATGGGGGGGGGGGGCTGTTTACATTTTATTCGCCCCCCTCGTTTACAAATGCCTTGGCAGCTGGTGAAATTGAAAGCATAAATCTGACCAGTGTGAAATGAAACACCTCCCTTCGGGGTCTCCAGACCATGCACTATGCACATAGGAGTGTGGCCCTGCATGGAAAGTCGATGTCAAGCTGCTGCCCTCTGAGACAAGGTTGAATAGCTGAGGCTGCTTTCACGTACTTCTCTCATTCAGCACTTACAGGTGTTTGCACACCAAGCATTGGCCATTCGGTCTGGCATTGCTTCTGCTGGACTGCGTCTCTCTCCACTTTCCAAGAGAACTGGGCTGAAATGCTTCTCTCTTTCTTTGACAGGTTGCCCCACTCCCTTTCCTGCCAGCAGATTCTCATTTAAGACAGCATGGGATCTTCCCAGAGAAGTGATGCATAAGGCGTATGCATCTTCATTACTGCTAGTGTATTAAAACATGTTTTAAAACAGAAACTCTCTTATTTTTCTAAATTGTTGCATAAATGATTGATTAAGTTATAAACTAAGTTGTTTTATAGGAAATTCTACATTCTGGAAAAAAAAATCACATGAAATGGATTCATAATGGTGGTAAAAAGAACCAGAGAGGATTTAGCAGAAAGTTATTACTGGCCAATTGTGTTAGGATGGTTTTGAGATAAAGTTGTGGTCTTTAGGGAGCCTGTAGGCAATACATTTAATTTCATGCATAGGTTCACTGCTGGGTTTTGGATAAGAATAACTAAGAATAGCAAAAGCCTTGTAGTTCACTACAAAAACCTTCGTTACAGGATGGTACTGAGACCAACCGTTCATTATGGGTCGGAGACGACAGTGCTGATGAAAAGACAGGTGGCGGAACCAAAGTTTTTGAGATTTGTGTTGAGACTGGTGAGGATGGACAGGATTAGAAATGAGTGGCTCAGGTTGGACGGTTTGGAGAATTAGTTAGAAATGCGAGATTAAGCTGGACTGGACGTGTCCAGAGGAGAGACAACGAGGATTATATCAGGAGAAGGATGTTGAGGATGCAGCTGCCAGGAAAACCAAAGAGGAGAAGAGGAAGACCAAAGAGGAGGCTTATGCATGTGGTGAGAGAGGATATGCAGGTGGTGGAGTTGAAGGAGGAAGATGCAGAGGACAGGAAGAACTGGAAACTTGTGGTCCACTGTGGTGGCCCCTAAACGGGAGCAGGCCAAAAAAGAAGAGAAAGAAAAGAGACCAAAATTTGGTAACATTTCATAAAAACACATAAACCACTGTTTTCACCTCAATGACTGAATTATCAGTGGATTTCTGCTTTTTTGCCATTGTAGCTCATACCTTGTTGCTGGTATTCTTGGAGAAATTAAGCTTCTAAATTGGAGCCTGGAAGAAAAGACTGGTTTAGGATTCTGGTGTTGGCACATTATTAAATATTAAATGGTGCAAATTCTGGGGTTAAAACAGAGGCATTAAATATTAAACAGTGCAAACAGACATTAAATATCAAACTGCAGAATGGACGATATAGCATGTAAATGACTCAGACATCCGTGTGAAATAGTACTAACGGCAGGAATAACAGGGTCAGGCAGCTGACAAAGCACTGTTTTCTGAAGGATTTAAAAAAAAATGTTTGAAGTAGCTGGTACTAGAAGAGCAAGTGCTCATATCCTGCGATGTAAAGCTACCTTGTGATGCTATGGAGTGTATTTTTTTGCAGCAGGGACTGGAGTGAGAGTTGTGAGTGGAGCGATAAGCTGGACCCATTTCCCCACCCTCAGAAGAGCTTTGGGGTCATTCTGATGCAGCCACTGCCCTGGATAGCGGTGCAGTAGGTTTTTTCTTCAGTGTCTGTGTCGAAGCTTAAGGGTTGTATTTTTTGGACCATCGTAGAAAGTGGGTGTATTGTTCGATACTCAAGCAGTAGTATTTGTGGACAAGATGGCATCCCCTGAGTCTTCTGGTATCTGGCCCTTTTGGCAGGAGATCTGCCACTGTAAAAATGGCAATGGCAACCACTTATAATTAAACCGAGAGGGGCTTTCAAGCCTGTCCCATACCCGGTTTCTGGGTTTGTTATTATTCAGTGAAAGTGACTACTTGTCATTGGGAAACACAGCCCAACATGCAGTGAACTACAATAAAAGGCATTCTCTGCATTAAACCCATCAGTGTAGCAGTGAGCAACAACATCCAGTGCCCAGGAAGCAGTGATGAGGGCGGTATCTGGCTCATGGGTAGCTCAGGTCTGGGACTTGAATCTACAACCTTCAGATCATGGTGCCGTGACCCTGATGTCTTGGCCGCCACTGCCCCATGGGTTATTGTCCGTGTCCCCTGCAGTGAATAGGCTGACGTTCCTGTACGTGGACACATGCTGAAGACCTTCAGCAGTAGCGATGTCAGCAAGTCGACTGGGGGTCGAGAAAGATCACTTTCATTCCTCTTCTCCTCTTTCCTGGCAGCTGCATCCTCAACATCCTTCTCCTGATACAATCCTTGTCGTCTCTCCTCTGGACATGTCCAATCCAGCATAATCTCACTTCTCGAACTCATTCTCCAAATCGTCCAACCAGAGCTGTCCCTTTAATATACTCATCTCTAATGCTGTCCATCCTCGTCACACAGATCCCAGCATCTTCAACTCCATCAGCTGTCCTTTCATCAGTCTCCAACCCGTATAGCATAGCTGGTCTCACAACCTTCCTGTAAACCTTTACACTGGCTCTTGCTAGTACCTGTCTGTTACAGATAATTCCTGCCACTCTTCTCCACCCATTCCAACCTCCTGCACTCTTCTTCACCGCTCTTCCACACTCCACGTTACTCTGAACTGTTGAACCCAAATATTTAAACTCCTCCCCCCTCCTCTGCTCCCTGCATCCTAACCACTCCACTTTCCTCCCTTTCGTTCACACTTGTGTATGTGTCTGTCTTTGTCTCACTCACTTTCATCGCTCTCCTCTCTAGAGCAATAGGGGGAGTCAATCCCTCGAAGGGACTTCAGGGGACTTGGCTGACTGGGAGCTGTTAATGGACTAAGTCTAAACCCGTATTCTAGCAGGAGAAGTTTGGACAGGGTTGTGGAATAGAAGTGATTACAGACAGCTAATTGTAATTCAGTACAAATCTGCAACAGCTGTAGTTTTATGTGTCTGTGAGCAATAATTCCAGATGATGGTCTGCAGTAACTGAGCTCCAGTAATGGTTTTCCTTTTCCAATCCACTCAAATGAAATAATTAAACCCGTGGAAAAAAATCTTTGGGAAACTGGGGAAATTACACACATATTTCTTTCCCTCTGAATCAGCTAGTCAATTCCCACAGCTTATATTACAGAACCGCCAATGGAACAGCAGTCAAGCTCTAATAAGGATTTCATTTATAGATTTTTGCCTAAACGGTCAATCTTTCCAAAAGATGTAATGGTAGATCACTATATATTTATATTTTCATGCAATGTTCTTCACATTAAACCAGACTGTGTTCCTTAATATAGTGTTGTCGCAATGACTCAGTCTGGGTTGTTTTATTCTCTCAGTTACCTTAATTTATATTTTTCATTTAAACCCAATTAAAGTCAGTAGATGAAAGAGCTACTTATAGTTGGGCAGAACAAACCAACACAGAAGAAAAGCATTAAAAGTTTAGAGAGTTGAAAGAATTAATATATTTTAAATTTGAACTTAAAGGGCCCCTATTCTGCATTTTATATTTCACAATACTTGTTTCATAAGAGTCACTCAAATAATAATAATAATAATAATAATCATTTTTCTTTATATAGCACCTTTCTCAAACACAAGGTCTCTTTAGAGAAAAAGATAAAACAATCTAAATCAAAAAGGTTAACAAACAAATAAACACAAAAGCTGTGTTTGTGAAGAATGAAGAATGAGGAGAAGTGGAACAGCACAGACTGAACAGACTGAATAGAAGAGAGACGGAGAGGATGTTAGGCGTAGGTTTTGAGGAATTCCAGAGTTTAGGGGCAGCAACACTTAATGATCTACCACACATGGTAGCTAACCTAAACCTAAGCTTTAGAAAGTTTGAAGTGAGCCATAGTTTTTGTCACGAATACAAGGGGTGAGGCAGCTGAGGTGGAGGTGGTAATGTAGATTTAGGTATCGTCGGCATAGCAATGAAAACTGAGACCATGGTTTCTAATAATATGACCAAGAAGAAGAATATAAATGATGAACAATAAAGGTCCAAGAACAGATCCCTGAGGGACACCCTGCTTAACGGGGGCAGGAGGTGATCTGTTATTATAGATGCAGATAAATTGATGCCTATCAGTGAGATAAGATGTGAACCAGAAAAGAACGGTACCAGAGAGCCCAATGAAAGGCGGGAAATAAGGATATTATGATTGACAATGTCAAAGGCAGAGCTTAAATTGAAGAGAAGAAGGATACGGAGGGAACCAGAGTCGGCGTTGAGTAAAAGGTCGTTGGTGACACGTAGAAGGGCATTTAAGTGCTGTAGAATAGACGGAAACCTGACTGAAAGTTGTTAATTGCTAGATGTTCCTGCAACTGAGCAGTTACAACTCTTTCGAGGAGCTTTGAAATAAAAGATTAATTAGAAACTGGTCTGTAGTTGTTCAGATTGCTGGGATCCAACGTGTTATTTTTCAAAATAGGTGTAACAGCAGCAGCCGTTTTTAGGCCCAGAGGAACAATACCAGAGGAGAGTGAACAATTTATTAGATGGCAGACAAACAGCATTTAAGAAGAGAAGTAGGTGCTGGATCCAGGATAGAGGTGGAAGAACTGATTTTCCTAATTAATTCAGCAACACAGTCCGGGTCTGTAAGAGAACTTTGTGAAGAGTTGTATTGATGCTTCTAGGAGAGAGTTACAAGATGGTGGAGGGGTACCAGTGAAAAGATTATATATCTGGTCAATTTTGTTTTGGACTCTCATGAGTGAGAACCTGAGAGAGAAGGTGCTGGGGGCTGAAGAAGTTTGCTAACACTGGCAAACAGGGCCTTGGGCTTAGAGCTGCTGCTGTTGATGATGGAGGAGAGGTAGCCTGAACGAGCTATTATATTTTAGCATGCGATCAACATTTACATTTACATTTGCGGCATTTAGCATTTAGCAGAAGCTCTTATCCAGAGCGACTTCCATGTCCTAATTACAGGGACAGTCCCCCTGGAGCAGCTCAGGGTTCAGGGTCTTGCTCAGGGACCCAGTGGTGGTAGTGCTTGAGGTGGGATTCGAACCTCTTGAGCCATATGTCTATAGGCCAGTACCCTACCACTAGACCACCACCACCAACATATGGCTGAGTGCACTGTGAGACCTGATCTTCGACCATTCAAGACGCCTCAAAACAGCTTTCATGGTGCTCAGTTCAGGGGTGAACCACGGACAGGAGTGAGAGGAAGGTACAGCACTGATTTAAAATGGCAGAAATGGAGTGATTATATAAAGAAAGAATATCATGAGGACAGGAGAGGTTCAAGAAAGTTGAAGGAGGAGATGCAAGTAAGCCAGAGGAGAAACCTTGAAGGTCAACAGATTTAAAGTTCCTATAGAATAGAATAATCTTTGCATGAAATTATAGTTTTTTTACATATTTATCTAAGGTTAATTCAATTTGATACAGAAGAACTGTTTACAGAAGAATTATTAAGCCCAGATGAACAAATCGGGTCGAGTATATGTCAGTGTGTGAGTGTGTGGAAATGTTCACACGCTGACTGAGATGAAAACCACAAGTATGGCCAACATTTCTGAAGTTGCTGGAGAGACAGTGTCTATATGAATTTTAAATTCACCGAGCAAGATGATGTTGTCAGACAGGGCACAGGTGAGTGTGAGGAGTTCACTGAGGTCAGAAAAGATTTTGCAGGTTTGAATCCTACCTCCAGAACCACCACCATTGGGTTCCTGAACAAGACCCGTAACCCTGAGTTGCTCCAGGTGGGCTGTCCCTGTAATCAGGAGTTGGAAGTTGCTCTGGATAAGAGCATCAGCTAAATGCCGTAAATCTAAATTTATCAACTGTTTTCTTTTCCAACTTTAAATAGAAATTTTCTGGCTGTAACTGTGCCTTTAGGACTATCAGAGGTAAAAAGAGCTTGAGAGCAAAAGAGGACAGTGTGTGTGTGTGTGTGTGTGTGTGTGTGTGTGTGCGTTTAGAATTATTATTCCATATTAACCTTGAGATCCTGGTTTTGAGAAAGGTGGTATATAAATTAAACTTATATTTTTATATTATAAAATGATCATTATTATTAGGCTGCAACCATGCCACACAGAGCTTTAAAACTGAAAAATTAAACATTACATTTAATTTCTTCCGTTTTGAGCAGCGGTATTTTGTTCCTGCACCAGAAAGCAAAGTTTTCAAAAGCATAATAATAACGGAGGCATGTTAAATAACAGGAGGGAGCACAGACATGTAAATTTTCTGTGTAATCCCTTTTCCATGATCCATGGATTGGCTGTCTAGACATGTGGAAGCTCTTCCTGCATGAAATCAGCTGGCGCTTTGACTCCGAGCTATCTTCTCCTTCATTATGGGGGAGATGTGCTTTCATCCTGGCGTCTTTCACCTTACTATAAAAAGCTCATTAGTCCAGCCGTGGGAGACTTATACTCCAGGCAAAAAACAGAGACGATCCAACCCATTGGGTTACCTTTGCCTCCTCTCTGCAGCCCCTGAGATACCTTCAGATGGTGTGTGGATTCGGGGCTTTCGTACACCAGCTGCGCTGTAATTGATTTTTCCCTCAGGCCTGAGATCAGCCTGGAAAGTGCAGTTACTTGCAGGCAGACCTTCGAACTTTGCTGTGTGTGAGGAAGTGGATATAAGTCTGTCTCTATCTGTGCTTGTGCATATGTGCAGGCTTTGTGCATTTGAATGCATTTATGCATTAGAGCTTAAGTCAGTCCTGAAATTCTGCTTCAGTAAAGCAATTTTCTGCTTTGCACAGAAGCTACCTCAAGTTGTCCTCAGCTGACCTGAGCTCAAGAGCATTTTGTCCAAAACTGACCTAAACCCAAACCTGCCCAGCCAGAGTATTGAATAAATCCTGACAGGACAGTGTTGATTACAGCACGGGGCAAAACAGCCATCCAAACATGACAGGTAAGTAAAATATCAAATAATGTGCTTAAAGCAAACTAAATTAAATCTCTCTTTATTGAACCGAAAGTGGAAAAGCTTACAAACCACAGTCCAAACATTTGGGTACAAGTGGGTACATACACTTCACCTGTTTAAAGCTAAAGCTCTTTTTAGATATAACACACAGCAGGGGTTCCAGGACTTTTGCAGCTCACAGCCCAGGCAGCCAAACCCAAAATCCCACAAACAGATAAATCCAATTGGATCCTCTTTCTAAAACAGGATGGCGTATATTTAGTGCAGCATGACTGGCTGAAAGATTTCATTCCAGGTTCAAATGCTGGCACAAAGTTTAGCTTTATTTGACAAGACCTGTGATTATTTAATAAACCGAGCTGTTGCTGCGTTTCGGTTCCCCTGCATGTGAAGCCAGGTTCTCATTAATGATTCACTTCATTTAGATTAATGCTTCAACTTGGCCCACCGTGCTTTTGAAAGACCTCATTTTGAATGATTTATCTGTGGTGGATGAAGTCACTATGACCACAAAGAGATTTTCTAGACTTGCACTGAAAGTATAATCATGTCATTTTGGCAAAGCAATCAATAAGCTTGACACTTTATTTGTGCAAATAATTACAAATATAAATCTAAAAAATATGATAACCTGTATAATAATACCTGTTTGGTGAATGCAGTATCGCCATGGACCACTAGGATGGTCTGGCCGGCAGGTTGAAAGACACTGGAAGGAAATATTTCATATATATTTCAGTGAATGTGTATTTTTTGGCATGTCGGATGAAATGTAAATGCTCTTGGACTACAATAATCTGCACGTTCTAGAACCTATTTTCTGTTTATCTCATGAGCATCGACCTTGTGGGCAACACAAAGACCAACACGTGAATTAACTGTAAATTAATGAAATCATGGAAAAAGAAAAAAGAAAAAAAGGAAAGCAAAACAAAAGCGGAAGGAAATGCAGGGAAGATCTAAAATCCAAATCTATAGGATGGAAGAATTTTAGAATCCAAGTACGAATTTTGAACCTGAAACAGTTCAAATGATCTCGGACAAGCAAAATCAGATAGATAGATAGATAGATAGATAGATAGATGGACAGACATAAAGATAGATAGATAGATAGATAGATAGATAGATAGATAGATAGATAGATAGATTGACAGATAGATTGACAGATAGACAGATAGATAGATAGATAGATAGATAGATAGATAGATAGATAGATAGATAGATGGACAGACAGAAAGATAGATAGATAGATAGATAGATAGATAGATAGATAGATAGATAGACAGACATAAAGATAGATAGATAGATAGATAGATAGATAGATAGATAGATAGATAGATAGATTGACAGATAGATTGACAGATAGACAGATAGATAGATAGATAGATAGATAGATAGATAGATAGATAGATAGATAGATGATAGATAGATAGATGGACAGACAGAAAGATAGATAGATAGATAGATGGACAGACAGAAAGATAGATAGATAGATAGATAGATAGATAGATAGATAGATAGACAGACATAAAGATAGATAGATAGATAGATAGATAGATAGATAGATAGATAGATAGATAGATAGTCAGAAAGGCAGGCAGGCAGACAGACAAAAGACAGATAGATATATAGATAGAGAGATAGATAGATAGATCAGATAGATAGATAGATAGATAGATAGATTGACAGATAGATTGACAGATAGATAGAGAGATAGATAGATAGATAGATAGATTGACAGACAGATAGATTGACAGATAGACAGATAGATAGAGACAGATAGATAGATAGATAGATAGATAGATAGATAGATAGATAGACTGATAGACAGACAAATAGATAGATAGAATAAATAGTCAAAAGGCAGGCAGGCAGACAGACAAACAGACAAACAGACAGATAGATAGATAGATAGATAGATAGATAGATAGATAGATAGATGGACAGACAAAGATAGATAGATAGATAGATAGATAGATAGATAGATAGATTGACAGATAGATTGACAGATAGATTGACAGACAGATAAACAGATAGATAGATAGAACAAGGTATTTAGATAGATAGATATTTGAACAAGGCGTTTGTTCAAATGATCTCAGACAAGCAGAATCAGGTAGTCCGACAGACAGATGGATAGATATAAAGAGAGAGACAGAGAGTGAGACCTGTGTATTCTAGGTGTATCACTGCTGAACTCCCGGTTAGTGTCATCGATCATTTGCTCTACTGCTTCCCCAATAACCCCATTGATGAGCTGAATCAATCTTATTAATTATGCCTCCTGAAAATTGCCTGGATGCCTCACAATAGTAGATTTACTGATTTGTGAAGTAAATGAAAGAGACAGCCTGAGCACTCCAGGCTTCAGGTGCCATAAATACATCGACAGGCTCTCACTCATCTGCTACCAGTAATCACACACTTCCACTGGTGCTTCATTCGTGTTATGGATTGTTCCTGACCCGGGCTGAAGAACACCACAAGCTCAACATGAAATGCCCCCAAACTTGAATTGCTGAAAGCAATTACAGTCAGAGCAAAGCATTAAGCCTCGTTAATGCAACACTTAATTTAAGTGTTCCAGTCAAATACAGGCATGACTCACTTTTTAATGCTCAGCAAGTGTCTGGAATACTTTTTTCGACAAAGTTTGATTGACTTGTTCCCCGTGCTTACAGATATATTGTCCCCTAGTGGTCTACACGTATACTCATTTTCAGGTGCAGAATGTTTCTGAAATCTTTTTTTATTTATGTAGGTGCTGCTTCCATTATGGCTCCTTGTACTAGATAAAAAATAAATCTAGGCTTTGCATCTGGTGGAAAAAAACAGGAAAATGATGAGGGTGAAGTGCAGTCACTGCAGCTGAACCGTCATCCATTTTTCATGCTGTCTGTGACTTTGCATGGTGAATCTTTATTAACTATTGGCATAAATGATCGTTTCACTGACGGTTTAAGGGACCACAAATGAAACTAAGTGATCCAAGCAACCTTCAAAGTCTAGCAAAACACACAAAGGGCAGAAAGCAAAGAAACTCCCTGGTTAGGTGGCTGGTCATCGTGCAGAGTCTCAGACATCAGCATGAAGAAAGAGATCCAGTGACTCCACTTCACCCTCATCATTCTGCAGTTTTTTCCATCAGGTGCAAAGCGTATATTTCACAAGGGGCCATAATGGAAGCAGCGACTACATAAATAAAAGAAGCTTTTCATAAACATCCTGCCACCGAAAATAAGGAAACGCTGAGACCGCTAGGAGACAATATCTGTAAGCACGGGGAACAAGTCAATCCAACACTGTAGAAACGTATTCCAGACACTTGCTGAGCACAAAGTGAGTCATGTCTGCATTTGTCATAACACTGGGATTAGGGTGCTGTACTGGGCAGTGAACACACACACACACACACACACATACACACACACACACACACACACACACACACACCTACACACACACATACATACATACACACACACACACACACACACACACACACACACACACACACACACACAGTGTCAGGTTTCTTTCGTCCATGTGTGTTGTCCTTGTCCATGTGCCTTTGGTTTCTTGGCCCCACCCTTGTCCGGCCCCCTCACACCTGATTCCTGTCCATGTCCGAGTCTCAGCTCAGGTGTGGTGTGTTTGGTCCTGTTATAAATACCACTGTGTCGTCTTTGCTGGTTCTTGGCATGCTCTGTGCTGTTCTTGTTGTGGTTCTTGATATTACCGGCCTATACTTAGGCTTCTTAGAATAAGTTACTTCTCGTGCCCACATCCTGCTCCAAACACATGGGAGCAATTTAGCATCTGCAGTTCAGTTGATGTGCATGTGTTTGGACTGTGAGAGGAAACCAGTGCACCTGGTAAAGTCCAGAAAACCCACACAGATGTGGGGGAAACATGCACGCTCCACACAGAAAGGCCACCCAGCTGGGAAACGAGCCCCTGCTCAGCGTGAGGCAGCAGAATCTCCTGGGCCACACTGTGCCGTCAAATCAGGATTAGAGTGGAAGCAGTGGCTCAGTGTTTGGGACCAGGCCGCAGAGATCAGGAAGTCATGGGTTCAATCCCACCAGTAGGTTGTTCTGAGGTACCAGCAAGGCATCGTCCCCATCATTGCTCCCTGGGTGCTTTAAACAGCTGCCCCCTGCTGCAGGGTGTGTGTAGGTGAAAAGCAAAGGTTTTATTTCGTTGCGCTTCACTGTGTGCTGCACTGTTTCACAATGACAAATAGTCACTTTCACTCTTAAGATACGGTTCGCTAACATGTTAAGCAGTTTAGTTGTTAGCAAATTAGGCAACATCCGGGATCATGGCATCCGTGACATCACCACATCATATCTAAAGGGGAAATGGTGTTTAATTTGTGCAAATAATTAGAAATATAAATATAAAAAAATATTATAACTTGTATACTAATACCTGTTTAGTGAAAGCAGTATTGCACTACACCTACAAGTTGAAAAGCACTGACAGGAAATGTTTAATATGTATATTTTTTGGCCAATCGGATGAAATGTGATTGAGGTACAATAATCCGTACTTTCCAGATTCTAAAACCTCTTAAAGGTGAAGCGGTTCGATGTGATTTTCAGTGCTGTATGTTTAAAGTGGAATATACTAATATCTTGTCTGTTGAAGTGTCGAATTACAACATTTCACAGATGGTTTGGGTCCAGGAAACGACTTTTCTAAATTCCTGCCAGGACGTTCTGTAACAAAATAAAGTCCCAGAATGAATTTATACTGTGGCTGCAGACATTAGTCACTGTTTGTGAAACAGAAGAGAGCGGAGGGGTGTGTCCGCAGTGCAGTTTTAAGCTTCAGTCCAAGCTGATTTAATACTTCACACTGTATTAACATTGTGGAACATCATGAAGGTTCAACAAAGCTGGGACGGTGGTGGTGGCTGAGTCTCAAACAAGTTTGAGCTGAATTCCAGGAGGCTTCATATTATGCAAAGCAGCTGAAATGTAGTTTCATGAGAGTTTCAAGCCACCGAAGTTACATAAAACTTTCTACATCTGAAGGACTCCTGCTGTTCCTTTACCACTCTGCAATTGAACATTCTCTCTCTCTCTCTCTCTTCTCCTCTCTCTCTCTCTCTCTCTCTGTCCCCAGATATTGATGACTGTCAGTCAAATCCATGTCAGAACGGAGGCACCTGCATTGATGAAATCAGTTCCTATGTGTGTCTGTGTTTGCCCAGCTACGGAGGAGCCACCTGTGAGAAGGGTAATTGAATAACACTCAGCTGAGAGCACACACACATGAAATGTTCATCTGGTTTGCTGCAATCTTATGCATATTAGAAGATCTCTGGATGAATATTGTTGATTTTCTTATCAACCGTAACACTTCCTTTACAAGAAATTTCACTTTCTCTTTTGCGAATGTACGAGGATGCAGAACATGCACGTCACAGGGTCCGGGCGCAGTCAACTCCAGTGATCAGAGACCTGTAATGTATTCATCCTAATAAATCGAGGCTTAATTCACATTATGATAGGCTGGGACAGGAAGTTTTTATTAAAACGTCTATTTTCCATTGATTTGGATTTATCTCCTGGGCCATTTTGTTTCAACCAGCGGTGAAACTGGATCTAAATGAAATATCTTAATAGGAAACTAAATAACGCATTGTTGATACTCCATTGAGAACCGAGGTTCGAGAGTCAGTGATGAGGCGTAAGAGGTTTTAAGCTATAGCAAAGTTTATTAACAGAAGAGTACTGGGTTCTTGGCAAGATGTTTAAGAGACTGTCAGTGTTCTCTGTGTTGAATCTTCTCTCTAACTTGCACAAAGCCCAGAGTGTGCCTTTAATCAATCCCCCGGGAGCTCCAAGGCCTCCAGTGGAGACACCTAGTCTAAGACTATGACCTTGTTTGGGTGTTTTTGACAAAAAGAAAAGAAAGAAAGAAAGCATCATTCAGAAGAGAACATAGAAAAATAGAGATGTAGTTAATAATATATAGGTTAAAGGTGATAGATGAATACTAATGGTAGGGAAGGGATTAGGAGACGTGAAAGGCATTGAGCTGGTTCAGGATGGAAGGACATTGAATGGTGGAACTACAGAATAGGGCCATGGAATCAACTATGGTGAAAAGGCATAGAGTTATTGGTGGGGAGAAGAGCAGTATGTAATCGAGAATTGGATATATGACTGATAAACGAGTAAAATAACATCAAACTCAACCTACAACCCATCAGCATCATTAAAAGCATTTCTTATTGTGCAAAATTAAAAAAAAAATAAAATATATGCAGGTGAGTGAGGTAGCGTAGCCTAGTGGTTAGGGAGTTGGCCACAGGATTGGAAGATTGTGGGTTCAAACCTCTTACCAGTAGGTTACCCTTGGGCAAGGTACCGTCGCCGCCACTGCTCCCCGCTTTCATAGCTGCCCCCTGCTGCATGGGTTAAATGCAGAAGTCTAATTTCATTGTGGTTCAAAGTGTGCTGTGCTGTGGGTTCTCACAATGACAAGAATAGTCACTTTCATATATGCAGGTTTATTGCAGTGCAAGTGTATATTAGTTTTCATCATAATACATGATTAAACTAATCCCACTACTCATCCGTATCATTATCCCACTTGGTACTTTGTTGGATGAGCCCCTCTAGGAGAAACCCATTGGTTTGTCAAGGCTGATATCCAAATGTAGGATTATAGAGAGGCTCTTAAAACTTCTCTTACATCTTGTTTTCTCTGACAAGAAAGAGTGTATTAGATATTTACTGTTTAGGTCAAAATATTTCAACCCAGTCTGTGTGCAACTCTGAGTGGTACTGCATTAGACATTCATGAGCGACTGCATGAACATAAATATATGGAATCCAGACGCTGACTCCAGATGCAGGACTGAAACTAGTAGCCATTATAGTATCAGAGAGAGAGAGAGAACACACACACACACACACTCTGAGAGGGAGAGAGAGAGAGAACACACACTCGGAGAGAGAGAGAGAGAGAGAGAGAACACACACTCTGAGAGAGAGAGAGAGAGAGAGAGAGAGGGAACACGCACACACTCTGAGAGAGAGAAAACACACACTCAGAGAG
>CM029380.1:21093717-21168717 GCA_017165825.1 Hepsetus odoe
ATGGAGACCAGAGTCAATAAGTTTTTCCCCCTCTCCAAACTTGACCACGGTGGCTGCCTCGAGTCTTGTGTGTTCACGCGAAACGCCTGTCCTAGAAGCCCGTTAGTGCCTTCAGCTAATTATGGGACCACAACATGCCACCATAGTTCTTTACGTGAAGCTTTGGAGCAATCAGCTCCATTAAAACCTTCATTTATTCACTGCAGAAAAACAGGAACAGATCCGCAGATGCTTTAGATCCTCGGCTGCCTCCTGAAACCCTTAGAGGCTTCCGTTTTCTTTATTTATTTACCTATTTTATCTTTTTTACTCCCCGTCCAAGCTCTAAAGCCCCCTCCCCGCTGCTTACTTCAGCACATCAACTCATGTAGCATCTTAAAGAGGGAGCGGCAGTTTCTGCCCAGCTGGCACGAGTGATAAACGCCCGGCTTGCCTAATCGTCAGAAGCTGAACCAAGAGAACAGGGAAAGTGCATGAAAAGATGTGAAGTGTTTTGCAGATATGCTCCTTGCCGAACAAGTCATTTGCAAATTGAATGAAGGTCAGGATGCCGTTTAGCTAATTACTGCCAAGCTGTCAGTCGCTTACTGTTTGTCCCTCCGGAATGCATTTCCTGTTACTTGTGTCGGTGGAAGAGATGCAGCGGTCTTTGTTAAAGCTTCTCTCTGGCTCGCTCTAGCTCAGCCCTTTTCTCAACTCTATACATTACATAAACATTTATTCAGTGGAGAGCGGGAGAGAGTGCTCTCGGATAAAAGTACCAAATCCCCCGTGTGCCGTTCAGTGAGTAGGTGAGGGTGTTAATGCAGCCGCCGGTCTGCTGAGCCATCTTCTGTTCTTAGGCTGGCCTGCTGAATACTGCTCCTGTCACCCTCGCTGCAGGACCACCAAAAAGATTTCACGTAAAGGCTGTGCAGCAGGCGAGTTTAAGGATAACATACTGCAGTAATGGAGCTTTTGTATTTTACGTTTGTACAGCAGTGGAGAATACCTGAGTGATTGAAAGTGAAAGTGACTATTCGTGTCATTGCGACTACACAGCACAACACACAGTGAACCACAATGAAATCACACCTCTGCTTTTTACCCACACAGTCACACACATGCAGCAGGGGGCAGCTATTGAAAGGTCCCGGGGAGCAGTGATAGAGACATTACCTTGCTCAAGGGTACCCCAGGGCAACCTGCTGGTCTGGGATTTGAACCCATGACCCTCTGATCCTGAGGCCAACTCCCTAACCACTTGGCCACTGCTGCCATTGCTGCAGGAACTTTTATTATAACCTTCTGGGATCCTATAATTCAGTTTTCTGCTTTAGGAATTTTTGAACATAATTCAAAGTGCTGTGCAAAAGTCTTGAGCCGCCTCGTTCCTTATATCTTGCTTGGGTACACCTTGCTGATGTTGCCTGTTGCCTCTTATTTTTGGCATATTGAGTAGATTAAATAAAAGAAATGGGAACAAATGTTGTGCTGGGACAGGATGCAAAGTGTCTAAAGATACTGTAGATAAAGGGGTTCTGACCACTCAGAATTCAGCATCGCCTATAAACTAATCACCAGCCTGTCATTTCTTCACTTCTTCACACTGAGATCAATTCGCAACCCTTTTCTATCTTGATCATAGTGTTCTGTTTGTTGAGACCCATTAACCTTCACATTCTTGAAAAGGTTAAGTTTATGTTTAGGGCAGCAGTAGGGTTTAGGGACTGGGCCTCAAAATCAGAAGGTCATGGGTTTGATTCCTGAACCGGTTGGTTGCCCTGAGGTACCCTTGAGCAAGGTACTGCTCCCCGGACACTGGATATGGCTGCACGCTGCTGCATGTGTGTGAAAAGCAGAGGATGCATTTCATTGGGTTTCACTGTGTGCTGTGCTGTGTTTCACCGTGACAATTAGTCACTTTCACTTCCCTGATGCCTTAAGGGTGGCTACTCTCTATTGCTTTGGCGATCAAAAGAAATAGAGGAAATCAGAAGATACTTTCTCCAGCATTGTATCTAATTAATGTATATAATTACTGTATATACTTATTTATTACATGCAGTATGCTACTAGACTTGCATCTGTGCCCAACTGCGCTAATCTATATTTGTATGAGAACTAATACTGTTGATTACCCACAACAAACTACAAACGGAAAGAAATATTCATGACTTTCCTTTTACTTTTTATATGCTTGAGTGTATAAATGTGTCTAAATGTTTTAACTTTCTTCACAGATTTCTCTCCATCATGCCTTTGAATCATTTCTGAGGCAGAAAGGTTTCATTATGATAATGATATCGTTTGTTTTTAAATCTGTGATCCCACATTATCACTGAAAAAGAGTCTCCAAAATGGAAACTTTGCAGGAAGGAGGAACAACATCCCTAAACGTGTTATGTAATGTAGTGTTAGAATAGTTCATTTTCATCATAAAACTCCAAATAACGGGAATGTGGATGCCAGGCTTTAATTCACTGAAGCACAACTCAGCTTTCTGTATCTTTCAGAAGAGCTTAGGACCTAAAATATCCTGCACATTGTGGGGTCTGGCGCTGAGATTGCACTTTATCAGAATATTGCACACAAATAGCTTTTCTAAAATAAGAGGCCTCATTTTGGTAATGTACACGCACGTCTTTTAAAAATCGCAAAGATTTGTGAAAGCTATAGCTCTGGTGCTGCAGGGGTGAATGGTCCATAACCACTCAAATCCATAACCACAAGGTCACGAGGTCAAACCCATTCATGCTCCACAGACACAAGATTAAATGTCAGAACCCTGCAGGTAACGATTTTCATCATCATCCATTTGGTCAGTGCACCTATTAGTGAAGGCCTGTCCTCAGGATATATTCAAAAAGTTTTAGTATTTAGATTCAGTTTTTAATAGCTGACAGAATTGTTCTTTGGTTCTTCATCAAGTAACCCTGAGCGAAGGCGTTCCTCTTAGAAAAAAGACAAATTATGGAACAAAGCTTATATGCACATATTGTTCTTCAGAACCAAACTGTGTGTGTGTGTATATATATATATAAAATATTTAATAATAATACATTAAAAGACAAATGGGTCTGGGTTTCTTCATATTTTTCCTGAATATTTTTGCATTCTTACCGAAATTTGAAATGAACATTGCTGTATGTATGTGTATATGACATGCTTTGGTTTTTTGCCAGGTTGAATATTCTAAGAAAAAATTCTAAAAAAAAATTATTCATGAATTTCTATTATTAGAATTTTTTTTATTTTTCCCATCATGTTTAACTCAAATACTGTAAGTAAAATCTGTACACTTAAATATAATTATTTTATATTTTGTCTATTCAAGTAGATAATGTAGAACTGCGTTCTTTAAAATAATCAACACAAGGATGTTTTCAAAAATCAGCATTGTTTCAAGGCCACTTTTCAAATTTAGGCAACTTTTATTAAGGTCTTTGTGCAAAATAATTTTTTTTTTTAGATTTTTTTAGATGAAGCCCATGTTTAGATGGTTTTTGGCAGATTTGGACTCATCAGATGCCTTAAAGATCAGATTGCCCAAAATTTTGAGGTCCACAAGCATTGCTGTTCTCCCAGGACTTGCATTTTAGCTGGAGGGGCTGAAGAAGTCTAAGCAGGCTTCTTTATTCTAGGAGTGCATTTGCTCAACCGAGTATGTAGTGAAGGTTTATTTGCTTGGACCTGTGCTGAAGTGCCTGATGTTTGTTGACTTCAGGCTTAGTGGGATTTCAGTGTGATGGTCAAGTGCTTTTGCTGAGCAGTTTGTCGACGCACTGTGAATCTTAGGCGGTGCGAATGTGTCTCGTTCAATTGTAAAATTGGCAAAGTTTTTTTTTTTTATGATTACAGCCTTATCAGGACCATCCCTGCTTGCCTCAGTGAATTCCCATTTGCATCAAACACTTTGAAAGATTGTTGTCAATAGTGAAAGTTTATCGGATGTTTCAGCGTGAAGTTGTCCCACTGCAGACTCATCTTTATCTGAGAGCATTTGAAGGAGGAACAGCTGATTGATTGACAGCTAAAGGAAAAACTACAACGATTGAGCTTTTATCCTGCAAGCCTAAGCTGAAGCGAGACCCAGACTTGCTAATAACTGAAACAGACGGTGGAGATCCGCTGGGGTCCTGCATCAGCTAGCACCGACGCCAGCAAATTAATTTCACTCCTCTGGGTCTTTAGATACCATTCACACTAATGAAGATTTCTTAATTGTAATAACACGTCAAGTGCGGTTCATGCCGAGGATGCCTAGACTAGAGGGAGAGGGTGGTGGACCTTGTGCTTGTATGGCATTCTAATTATGTGTATAGGGCATAGATGGGAGAACTCTGGTCCTGGAGGCCAGGATTTCTGCACATTTGTGGATTTTGCTACTCACTTTATTCCAACCGGCAGTTCTGGCTGGAATGTTGGAGCAAGAAAACCTCCAAACCGTGTCAGACTCTGGGTCTTGTCCTTGCTCCAGAGGATTGTTGGCCTGTGTGTGCAATGCTGAACAAAAGTTTGGACTCACCTCTTCACTTTTTCATATTTTGCTCCCAAAGATCCAGACTTTCTTGTAAATGTAATTAATTGCTGAGGAACTGTTCTTCAGGCTTCCTGAAGGACAAGGTTTTTAGCTCTCATTTTCAGTCCAGCACGTGCCTGGCAAGTTTCAGAAGAATGTTTTTTTGTTTGTTCAATCAAACAGTGATGGATCGATCATGCAGAACAAAACCATCGACCTTAACTGTTAGTTAGTTTCCCTTTCTTTACATGCAGCAAAATTCAGGAATTAAAATACAGGCTTGAGCACCTAAATGAAAAAAATCCCTAATAAAGTGCATTTGGAAATTCGTTCATGTCCTAGGCTGGGCACTATATGGATGTAAAAACTCAATTTTTAACTTACATATGTTGTAGAGAGCCATATCACAGCCTAACGGTATCATCATTACACTTAGAACCTTAATATTTTCATATATTTGACATATGGTGGACATTGCAATACACTCCAGAACATACCATATGAGGATTTCTACAGACAGGAGATGGTAGCCCATTCATTTTTCAGTAGCAGCGGCTCCTTCTCTTTGGTTTACAGATCATGATGACTTTCAGCTATTGCCAAATGTGGGAAGTGACTTGAGTTTTAAGTTGTACGCTACAGAAATGAGCTTGACCCATCATGTTTTTAACTTCTTGTATAATAGCCTACTGGTGTGACCCATGTCTTGAACAAGTGACCAGTGTAGATTCAAGGAACGCCTCAAGGATCGAAGGGTTGAATCCACTGAAGGGTTAATAATACATTTATTACACCTGGTGTAAGGGACACACCATTGTGTGCTGTTGTGATAGATATATGGCTGCTCACAATGTTATCGTACGTTTCAAGACATCCTTAGAACCTGGCATTAAATATTAGACCTGAGATAAAACAATGATTTGCCAGTCTTTATTCTTTATAGTTTATGCATTCATGAGTGGGATGTCCCAAAACAGTGGAAGTGCTTTAGATTGGTCATTTTCAGAAAAGAGGCACAGTTTTTGGTACATAATGGTACAAAAATTGGATCTTCAAAAGTTCTACCCGGTCCTGGAGGTCCAGTTTTGTACCTCGGACATGTCTTGCAGCTTCTCATAACCGAATGTTTTTGAAGTAGGGATATGAAACAGAAATACAGGGTCAGGGTGGGGTGTCAGCCCACCTTAAAAATAAATGCCTGCAGTATGCAGTAACCTGCATGCATGCAATTCAATTCATACCTGGAATATACTCACTAAAGGTAGCTAAGGGTTTTTTTGAGGGCACTACCCTTGTGAGGTGACGAGCCAGTGCCATTTTTGAGAGAGTATGGTGTAGAATAAAAGAAGCAATAGTCAAGAACTGATCTAGTGTCTGTAGATTTATCCCACAGCACACAGCACACAGCACATCTGGTAAAAGATGATGTTTAACTGAGAATTATAGGTTTGCTGCTTAGGTGGTGGAGCGTTACCACACTATCATTCCTGCTAGAATGCAAATTTCTAGTGTATCTGCAGCTTTAGACATTATCTCGCCTTAGTGTTCGCTTAGAAGCAGGAACATTCCTGCTTTATAGCACCCTGCCTGCTCTTTTCCTTTAAAAGCGACTCTTGAATTTGCATTATTAATCTGGCCCCATGTTTGCAGCCTCTGTCCGTGCCATGTCTGTACATGTCTGTTACAGTTCTACAGTGTAGTGCAATCAGGGAAGAGAAACGTACCTTGTCTTTTTCCATCTGAACAACCGCTACTAGGCTTTCTCTTTCTGGTTCCTAATCAAGTTTATGTTCTAGCACAAATTGCCACCTTCTATGGGGAATGAGGGTGAGTGCTGTGCAGAGCTGAAGGCTGGTCACACATAGCAGCAGTGGCTCTGACAGCCAAAGTGGAGCCCTCACAGCCAGGCACAGTCAGCAACATGTTGCTATAAGAGTGCCTCTGTGACTACATTTGCGCCACAGTTCTTACTGCTCGATGACATTTATTGACTCAGATGCAGCCTTTCTGATTTGATGGTTCACATCAAAGTTACATGGTCTCTCATTTCAGACCTGCACCCTGGAAAGGCGTACACAAATGTGATTAAAGATATTGGTTTCTTGATGAAACTGATCTGATTTTTACAATTTTTTTATCAGATCTGGACATTAAAAGGCATTTTGTTCAATTTCAGTTGTTGCTGGGCCTCCAAGCCAGCCAGTCTGTTCGCTCAGTGGTCGAGCCATTGCACCAAATGACTGATGGCTATTGATGAAAGTGTTGGCTGTAACAGTTGGTGATGCTTTACCCCTAATTGAATTAAGGGAGCACATTTCAACCCCAGATAATGGACACTGTCTGAAAAAAGCCGTTTTTGGTACATAATAGTATATAAATTGTACCTACAAAGGTTCTACATGGTTTTGGGTGTCAGTCCACCCTAAAATGTATACCTTCAATGGAATATACTGACTAAAGGTAGCTAAGGGGTATCTTTAAGGGCAATACCCCAGTGAGGTGACACACCAGTGCCTTTTTTTGAGAGTGTATGGTGTAGAATACAGACAGAATAAAAAAAAGCCTAACTTTTCCTGATGCTAACATACAAACAATAAATGAAAGAAGAAATCACATTCAGAGAAACATTTCATAGGTCTTATAAAAACACCATTAGCTCTGCTGCACCAAGAGGGCCTAGTGGTTAAGAGCAAGACACCATGATTGGAAGGCTGTGGGTTTGAGTGCCAGACCAGTAGGATACCCTGCAGCATCCTTGAGCAAAGTACCGTTCCCAGCACTGCTACCCAGGCACCTGCTATTTGGCTGCTCCCCGTGTACAGCATGTGTACAGGTTAATAGCAGAGAAGCATTTCATTGTGGTCACTCATTCCATCGCTTCTCCGTAAAGGGCTTTTTAGAAAATCTGGCCCTGCAGCATCCATTTATTGCTGGTGGCATGAGTGCGCAAAGCATTATGGGCCTTCTAATAAATGAGCAAACAGCTGACATCAACAGCAGTCCATTCCAACAAGTCTAACATATATAGTGTAAATAACTGAGTTTATATGTAATCAGCAATGCCTGAAATGCCTTTGGGGAGCTCAGGTACGAGTTCAGCTGATCAGAAACCAGATTTAAATCTGCAGCTTCAACAAGAATTTCTGATCAAAACAAAAATGGACTGCAACCCTCATCGTGATTACACTTTTCATCACCTTTCTAAAGACTGTGGCTTGAGACGATATTGGCCTAAGAAACCTACATTTAGAGAGCGCTCGAAGCTGATGTGTCTTTGAAAACTACAAAGCTCTGATGTACCACGCTCTGGATAAGAGCATCTGCCAAATGCTGTAAATGTTCATGTAATGTTTCATCTTTTACTGCATCTTTCCTGGTGCCTGCTCTCCACTTCCTCTCAACATCAGTGCATGAACCCCGTCTCATCCTGTCTGGATGCACTCTCACCCTGCATTAAAGATTTCTGTTATGAACTATGCTCAGAAGCTGTAACCGGGATTACAAACAGTACAGTATCAAAAGAAGTCCAGCTTCATTCTCATCACAGAAGTGCCGCTGCATGGCTGCCCTGGTCCTGCTCCTCAGGACTCCAAAACCAAAACCAGCTCCACTGATCTGGGACTGAACATCTCAGACTTAATTTAATATCAGCTTTCAAGTCAAAGATGTTGTTTCACCTCCGCATCCAGACTTGTTGCTATGGCGACACGGATACGCCTCAGAGCTTTTCAGATTTGTCATCGACACACTTTCCATTGTGATAAAGTAGCTAAAAATGTTGCTGTACGTTTTCAGGGGTCACTTTTTAAAGCTATCCTCCCGTCCCTTGACCATAGAAGGCACAGGTATGACAGCGTTGATGCATTTGATACACGGCTGATGTTCAAAAAAGCCAATTCAATGGTGAAACAAACCAGAAGTCAGGCCCATAATTCCCACAGGGTATCGTGGGAGATAGGAAGGTTGAAATGGGTTTTTAGCAATGTTTTCTCTCTTATAGTGAGATTTTAGTCCTTGATCTGAGCATCTAAAACACTTTATTTTATGTCATTTTTGACATGTGTGAGTGTGCGGAGGTAGAAATCATTCGCGAGTCTATTATTACACTAATAACAGTCCAACAGTCTGGTAATTCAGACCTGGGTAGAGAGATAAATCAGTCTTAATGGACTGGGAAGTGTAAATAGCATGACACATTTGGAAAGCAATGAAAAGAGACATAGTCCTTTATTATTTTAGCAGATTATATTATTATTATTATTACTAGTGCTAGTAATAGTATTAACACTAGTATTTGTGTATTTAAGTGTATATAGCATTTTGAAAGTGCCATATTAAAGCAGTATATCAGATGTAGACCTATTTAACCCTATAACATCATTATAGCTTCAGTGTTGCCTGGCATGTTCTCCATGTTTTCCAGATGAGTGGGTTGCCCTGAGGTACCCTTGAGCAAGGTACCGTCCTCATCACTGCTCCTCGGGCGCTTTAAATAGCAGCCCCCTGTCGCACGGAGTGTATAGGTAAAAAGCAGAGGTTCAATTTCATTATGGTTCACTGTGTGCTGTGCCGTGCTTCACAACGACAGTTTGTCGCTTTCACTTTCACTTTTGGGTGAGATTTGAGAACTGCTCCCAGATCAGCTTCGAATGGGTCCTTCCCCTCTGCAGCTACAGTGCGGCTCTGAGTTCAGGCCTGCTGTAATGGGCTCCCCTGCTGACTGACCGTAATTGCTCTCTCTATAAACAGCCTGTGAGCGTTCGTGCACTTTCACTGCACCAGGCCTGTCGCCTCACATCCACCAGAACACACGACTGCAACCCCTTTTAACAGCCCAACACACAGCCTTTCATTCTTCTTCACTTCTCCTTACACCTTCTTACACATTCTTCTCCATCATATCTGTTCAGGCTCTCTAACTTTCTTGCTGTGTACATTCTCCCCCTCTCTCTCTTTCACCACGCTTCCTATTCCTCTATTTTCTTCTTTCAGTTTCTGTCTCTTTCTCCATCCCTTTCTCTCTTTTCCCTTTCCATTTCTTTCCATTTTGTCTCCATTTTCACTCTTAGGCCCTTTCTTTTGCTCCAACTCTCTCTCTCTCTCTCTCTCTCTCTCACACACACACACTTTGTCTCCCTGTCTCTCTCTCTGACTCTCCTTCTCTCTCTCTCTGTCACTTCCTCACTGTCTCTCCCTGTCTGTCTCTCTGTCCCCCATCACTTCCTCTGTCTCCCTATCACTCTCTCTCTTTCTTACTGACTCCCTCTCTCTCTCTCTCTGTCTCCCTCTCTGTTCCCCTCTCTCTTACTGTCTCTCTCCCTCTCTGTTCCCCTCTCTCTCCCTCTCTTACTCATGCTCTCTCTCTCTCTTACTGTCTCTCTCTCTCTCTCTCTCTCTCTCTCTCTCTGATCTCAGTCACTGGACTAATGGCCTGAGGCGGTAGAGTCGTGCTGTTTCTCTGTTTATTGCTCGCACTCACTCTGTACAGACAGTGCTGCAAAAGGCATCTTGTCTACATCATGTCTATTAGACTAAAAGACACGAGCATCCACACACACTGTAACACGGTGAACGGCCCAAAGCCTCTTCACTGCACCCGACCACGATCTTCCCCATCACACTCGCGCTAATGACACATTTCTTTTTATTTGTCTTGTTTGTGTCTCTTTTTTTGGCTGTAAAGCAAAAACATGTTTTGAGCGCTGGCTCCCTCACAAATGGCATCAAGCCACCCATCCTCACCAATCAGAAGACTTTAAACCCCCTCCCCCTTCTTTCCCCTCTCTGCATCTTTCATCATCAGAGGTCTTGAATGGCAGAGTGCTAAAATATCACATTGTGATGAGGATAAATGACCCAATCACTCAGCTGGAAGCTCTTGCCCTTTTTATATTTTTAACTGCTGCTCATTCGGATGGCTGATATTAATCACCAGACCTGCGAGCCAGTCAGCACGCTTCAAAGGGGCCACTGGCTGAACTTGAGAAAAAAGAAAAAAATCAGAAGGAGGCTGCAGTCAGACACTGACGCTATGAAAGATGGCAAGGAAAAACAAGAGCAAGGACACTCTCAGATCTTAACATGGCTCTGTATCTGTTTGGATTGCTCCCAGCTGCCAAGCACGTTCCTCTCTTTCACACCCAGACACTGCTTTGCAAACATTAGTAATGATATGCAGCGAGGTGGATTCTAACACAGAGGCATCAGACAGTGAAATGGTCCTGTGTGGTGGCTCCAGGGCTTTTAGTCTGAATCTGAAAATGGAGAAGATCTTGTTTACATTCATTTGTATTGCTTGCTCCACATGGTCCCACATGGGCCAGGGATAGTGGTGGGGGTCATAGAGAAGATCACCTGAAGAGAGGAACTGGGGAAATTACAGCAATAACTCATTTTGGTCCAAATTTACGGTGTAATTGACAATGTTATTAATGTCAAATGAGGTTTAGGTGATGGGTCACACTGAAGTGAAAGCTGAAAGTGAGTATTTGTCATTGTGAACACAACACTCATGAAGTGCTTTCTCTGCATTTAACCTGTCAAGTGGAGCAGCCATACATCCAGGCCCATGCAGCAGAAAAGGGACCTCTCTCAAGGGTACCTCAGGGTGACCTACTGGTCCCTCTGATCTTGGGGACAAGTCCCTGTCCACAAGGGCTCCACTGTCCCAGATCCCCTCTGGTAGCATAGGCTAGGTGTAGTTTTTCATTTCTCTGGAGATGCATAATTTACAGGCTTTCTAGATCTCCATGCATCACAGTCGGTGAAATTAAACCAATAAAAACTTCCATGGATGTCTCCATCTGGTCACTTTAGGGTTAGGATTGGGGTTCAGGGTTTTTAGGGTTTAGGGTTAGGATTAGGGTTCAGGGTTATGGTTTATAGTGATTTAGGGTTAGAGTTTAAGGTTAGGGTTTGGGTTAAGGGTTAGGATTAGGATTAATGTTAGGGTTTATAGGCTTTAGGGTTAGGATTTGCTGCAAGTAGCAGCAATCACCTAAGCCTCAAGAGTCTATAAAGTTCTGTTGGTTTTCGAAGTGAAATTTACAATGACGTTTTTAAGCGCATTTCATCCTGGACTGATTTCAGAAGGCCCTTAAACGTAGCCCATCAGCAGAGAGAGAAAGCGTTTATATCTTTAATGTGCAGTTATAAAACTAGTTCTGTTTAGTTTTTAGGAATTGAGGTCATGGGCAGCGGTGGCCTAGTGGTTAGGGAGTTGCCCCTGCATTGGAAGATTGTGGTTCACTGTGTGCTGTGCTGTGACCTCGCAATGACAAGAACAGTCACTTTCACTTTCATGTGAGATCAGGTGAAAATTCTGCCTATTTGTGGTTCCTGAGAGAGTCAAACATCGAAAAAAAAACTGCCGAGTCTTATTTCCATCCAGAGTTTTGGGGGCGAACCTGAGATCTCTTGGTTTGTGGCTCCGGCTGAATGCTGCCTCTCTGTCCTTGTAATTCTGGTCGGTGAAATGTTTCTAATCTAAGGTGATCTGAGAGCCTGCGTATACTCCTCTATTCTTTGAGTAGATCAGAGCTGTATTGTGATGTTTAATGACCAAATCAATAGAAACATAGCCTAGTGATCAATAGACACACATCGATCAGACTTTAGCTTTTGTTTAAAAAAAAGGAGTGAAAAGAACTTCAGATACAAATGAACATAAATATGGCATTCTGCAGAATATAGCGAAGGTCTTTATGTATTTTCATTTTGTTACATTGTGTGATATTTTTGAAAACCCGCGCAATCCTGAAAACCCCAGTCTGCTGCGAGTTTAGGGTTAAAGCATTGTGTTTGGTCAGGGTGGTGGTTTTGTGATTATATTGGATGGGGGTCTTGAAGCATGAAACATTTATCTGAAATACCTGCGGTCCATGTCCTGCATAGCTTTGGGGCAAAGACAACCAGGTATGGGGTTGAATATTGGCTGAGCACCTCTCCCTCCAACCCTCCCCAACTCTGTGTCCAGGCAGGGAGCCAGCATGTGCCTGTAGAAGCTTGTAAAGCCTCCAGCATCTCTATTCTGGCTGCTGCTGGAGATAACGGGCCGGGCTCCACTGGAGCGAGCTGATTTGGACGCGTTCCCACTGTACCACAATATACCAACCACTGTGCACTCACACTGCATCCGATGAGCTGGAGAGTAGGAGAGAAACGCCAGTGTATGTTGGTGTGTGTGTGTGTGTGTGTGGCTTAAATTCCTCCACCGTCACACCTGCATCAGTGAACACGAGGCTGTTGCTCTTTCTCATTGCTCCGGATGGGCCTGTGAAGATGCGCTGGTGTTGTTTTAGCTCCGTGATACACTGAAAAGAGAAGCAGTCATTGTCGCTTCAGAGCATTTCTCGCCTGGGTTTTTCATCGGGGCTGGCATGCTGTTCGATCTGATAACAGACGTCAGGAGTTCTCCAGCAGGGAACAGTGCGTGTTTGTGTGTGTTGTTTTGGTAGAGAGAATGCAGCAAGCTCTCATCTTCACAGTGACACAGCTGCTGCCAATGTGTTTCCCAGGCAAGACAGGTTTATTTATATAGACCATTTCAGCTCAAAATGCTTAACATAAATCAAAGCGAAATAGCAAACGAGCCTAAAAACATGAAAAGGAAGAACATTACTTAAAGGAGATGCAGAAATAGTGAACTTTGAGTGCATTCCAGCCAAAATCAATCAAAAATGCTTCTGTTTTTTTACTCCCTCATGTCCATACAGTCCATATAAGAAAGATGCCAAAACAAATTAGTGAAGTGAAACGAAAGTGACTATTTGTAATTGTGGAACACAGCTCAGCACCGAGTAAGCCCAAACAAAATGCATCCTCTGCATTTAACCCACACACACTGTGCTGGCAGCCACAGTCAGTGGCCGGGAGCAGTGATGCTCCTTGCACAAGGATACTTCATGGCGACCTACAGGTCCAGGAGTTTAACCCATGAGGTGGAACCCATGATCATGGGGCCTAATCCCTTACTAGTAGGCATCTGTTGCTCCACTGACATATGCCATGCGTGAAAATGACAGAATCCTACAGCTTTCCACAGCGTTCCGTTTCATTCTTAGGGGCAAAGAGAGGCCGTGTTAAAGTCTGACTCTTTTCTTCTTTCCCTGGGAATCAAAAATAGAAAAAAAATGTAGAATATGAGGCCTTAAGTGCCAAAGGCCCTTTTCCTCATCCTGAGTTTGGAGTGAATTTGAGATCTCCTGATTTTTTTTTTTGGTTCTGGCTCTATACAGGATTAGAGGTAAACGCTGCCTCTCTATGCTCGGTTGTGATTCTAGCCAGTGCTGGCTGTCAGATCCCAGGTGATCTGAGAGCTCAGGTAGTTTTGAATTCTTTGAGCAGATCAGGGCTGTCTTTGGTTTTAAACCACTGAGTGATCAACAGATATATAGCACTCAGACTTTAGATTAAAAACATCCTGAAAGGTATGAAAATATACCGAAAGATAAAATGGGAATTCAGTGAATCAGGTCGGTTGCACATTTCCAGCTTGCCACTTCTGCTGGCTTCTGAAACAGGTAATTACTTTGCTTTTGTCAGTAGAACAATGTACAGTCAGCGGGGCAGTTTTGCTTTTAATTGCAATTAAAAAAATCTTTTTAAGATAAACAACAATTTACTTGCAGTGATGCCTCAACATGCTGCCACATAATTAACGGAGTAGAAAAGATTTTGTTTAATGGATAACGAGCTGTAACATTAAAGCTTTAGCTAATTTGAAAGCGACATTCCTCCCTCCCTAAAGCCTCCTCTTCGTCATTACACACAGAAACCCACGGTGTCTTCAGCAAACCTTCTGACTTATTCTGAGGCAGAGTAGATTTGATAGGAAGCAGGATTTTAATTGCACTTCTCATTGGAGGCACTGCCCTCAAACTACAAATAAAATGACCTGGTGTTTAACCCACTCCCAGGAAAACACTGCCTTCAAACCATTAAAAAAGAAAAGAAACAAAGTGTCAGAAAAGGAGGAGCTTTATGAATGTAAAAATAAAACAGTAAATGGGAGCTCTTGTCATCGTGAACACCACAGCACCGTGGACCACAATCAAATGCTTCTCTGCGTTTAACCCATACACACTTAAGCGAAGCAGTGAGCAGCCACATCCAGCACCCGGGGAGAAGTGATAAGGACGATACCCCAGGGTAGTCTACTGGTCCATGACCAGTAGGCTACCCTGGGAACCCACGACCTTCTATTACGGTGCCTAATCCCTAACCACTGGGCCATCACTGCCCCACACCAATATATTCTGGAGCAGCTATTTGTTGAAAATAATGTAAGGCATCTATCATTCACCCAGAAGGGGAAAAGAAAGTGAAAAAAAACAGCTTATCCAAGGCCGAGGGCTTAACAAGTCTCATATCTTCCAGGATGGCCCTCGTTCTCCCAGCCTGCCACATGCTCCCCAACACAAGTGTCTGCTGATGTAACAGAATTGGCAGTCCGTTCTCCTCCGCGCATGCTGCTGTTCCATGATGTTACTTTAGCAGTTTGAAAAGATGACTAAGGTACAGGAAGCTCATGCCATGCTATCCTTCATCCTCCGGCACTGAGTGTTGGACCAGATTTATTTTGCCTTTCAAAAGAAGAAAGAGGCTAAAAATGTTATTTTTTGGTAAGAAATTAAGTGCTTTTTATTCGTTTTTATAATCAATCAGAACTGATCATAGCAGCCTCTGATCATTGCATCATGATTCATAGGACTGCATGCGTATGAACTTCTTAAATGTAATTCAAATATGTGCATTTTGAAAGAGTGTGTGGAAATGTACGGTGACATTGGCAGTAAATAACAATTCGGTGAAGTTGACATAAACCAGACACGAGCTTCATTGAAGTTGAACAGCTTAAAACTGTCAAACTGAGCCAGGGAGCTGAAGCACCTTCATTAAATCTGAGGCTTTCCAAAGTACTCAGAGATGCAATATTTTGACAGGTCCAATTGGCTGGTTAAGTTTCAAGGCGTTCCATGTCACTTTTGAAGAAAATTAGTAAATGACTATACAAAAATGCATGATTTCACTATTTATCCCATGCATTGAATCCCTTTTATTCATCTTTTTTGATGAAAATCAAAATCAAACCCTTTTGTAGTATTTCCTATTGTCGCATTATGTATGAAATGTTTAATGAATCATTTATTTCATTTGTTATTTGAAAATAACACCCTACATGGCATTTTTGAATCAAGTAAGTGCGATGCTTCCCCTTTTTTAGAGCATAACAGACACTCAGCTTTGCTCAGGCTGCATAAAAGTTCATCAGAAGCTATCATGTCCCTGATGATTGAGAATGAAGGGAGAAATGGGGCGGTTAGAGGCGTCAACAGCTAAAGCTACGTACCACTGCCTCTCTACCACCTTTCTCTCCACTGTGCTCCGCCAAACCCCCTCATGTCCAACGTGGGGTGTCTACAAGTCTGCATGCTAAGCAGAGCCCCATGCGGCCCAATTTGCACCAGCCAATTTAGCGGTGTCGCTTTAGATTTGCTGGGGGGGGAAAGTGTGCAGCGAAGAGAGCTTCACAAGATGAGCTGCCCAACGTGCTGAAATAGGCTTAACGATAAAACCTTTCATCTCTCTCAAACCCCTTACTCGCACACACCCATATGAACATATCACTGTCATATCAAAACCTCATCACTCTCATCTTTTTCGGATTATAGTTCTTTACTCCATTTGCCAGCTGCTCTATACACAGTGTGACTGTATTAGGATGGATGGGCTAAAAGATCAAATTACAGAAATTAATTCTTATCAGATAAATTCCCTGTATGTGGGTTTCCTCCAGGCACTCTGGTTTCCTCTCACAGTCCAAAGACATGCAAGTCAGGTGGACTGAAGATGCTAAATTGCGCCCTAGGCGTGACTGTATGTGTCAGCCTGCGATGGACTGGTGACACGTCCTGGGTGCTATGGGGTCTGCTTTTCGCCCTGACTCGGAAAATGAAGGAAGTGAAGTCCCATCAACCAGTGGTACTCATTTAACTCTGGCCTAAAACTTGTAGTTAGAAGGTTTTTGTTCATGCTGTGCAATATACTGAGCAGCATTGCACCTCTTAGCCTAATCCTTCTGAAGAAAGTGAAAGTGACTATTGTCGTCACTGTGAAACACAGCACACACTGAGATACAATACCTCTGTATTTCACCCACACGCAGCAGGGGGCAGCAGCTATTTAAACACCTGAGGAGCAGTGATGGGGGCGGTACCTTGCTCAAGGGCACCTCAAGGCAATCTACTGGGATTGGAACCCATGATGCTCTGATCCTGGTGCCTATCAATGTTCTCTTCAATACCCAGCTCACAATTCTGCTTTCAATTGCATTTAAAACATTATATGAAGCAACAGCCATCCATCCATCCATCCATCCATCCATTATCTGCCGCTTGTCCCAAACGGGGTCGCGGGGGAGTGCCGGTGTCCAACCCAGCGCACACAGGGCGAGGACGGGGGACGCACCCTGGACAGGTCGCCAGCCCATCGCAGGGAGGAGCGGGACGGGGACAGCACCTTGCTCAAGGGTACCTCAGGGCGACCCATTGGGAAGGGGTTCGAACCCCCGATCCTCTGATCATAGGGCCAACGCCCGAACCACTAGACCACCGCTGCCCCTTATATGAAAAAAGTGAAAAAAAGTGAAAGTGACAACCCTTGTCATTGCGAGGTCACGGCACAGCACACATGAACCACAACGAAATTGGACCTCTGCATTTAACCCATACACACACGTGCAGCAGTGGGCAGCTATTGAAAGCGCCCGGGGAGCAGTGATGGGGACAGTACCTTGCTCAAGGGTACCTCAGGGCAACCCACTGGGGTGGGAATCGAACCCACAATCTTCCGATGCGGGGCCAACTCCCTAACCACTAGGCCACCGCTGCCCACATATATGAAGCAACAATTAACTACAATTTCTTCCAGAAAACCTCAACATACTGGAATAAATTCAGTTTTTAAAAGAGTGTAAAGATTTTGAAAATAACTAAATAATAAACCAATATAAACCTTGTCTGCCTTAGCTTTTGCCACAATCCATGTAGACTGTAGGTGTAACTGTGTGTGTGTGTGTGTGTGTGTGTGTGTGTGGCAGTCTGTCTGGGGTGTTTCTCTGCCTTTCACACTGTGAACGCTGGGATAAACTCCAGCACCTCTCAAACCTCGGATGATTGGTGCACGAGTACACCCCCCCCCCCCCCCCCTCCATTTACATACCTATCCAAGCCAGCTTGCACACAGACTCTCACACACTCAAGGGTGCAGATGCTGCAAAGCCCTGGGGGTTTTGGGTAGAGGCCTCAGACAGGGATGTGACAGGGCTTAATTAGCCGTGAGCACTGTGGTGGAAGCCATGTCTCTGGAATGCTGTCGATCTTCTGCTAATTCTAAGCTGCTTGCTCATAATGCTCACATACACGGATTAGAGAGAGCCTGAGCATGGAGAGCCAGGTAGAGGAAATGAAACAGTTAGATGTGTCTATTCAGGGGGGTGAGGTCGAGCAAAAGATTGAGCTGCCATTCGTGTGGGTGTGTGTGTGTGTGTGTGTGTGGGTAAGAAGAATGGAAGAGGTTTTATAGTGGGCTTGTAGTGGACCTTTCATAAATATCTCTTAGTTGCTCCATCCACGCTCTAGGCACAAAATTGTTTGTTTGTAGCAACTAGTCATGAATATTAAATGTAGGTGTTTAATTGAGGCCACAACTATGTTCAAAAACCAATTAACATCTATATGAAAAATAACGATAATATATAGGATATTCCCAAATTCCTCATAATACGTAAGCTGATGGTGTCACATGGTTAGCACAACCGGGACTTCCTGAAGGCTTACAGTGACCTTCCCCTCACAAAAACCGTCCCGTCCCATTGAAGCTCAAGACATAATTGGATGCTTCCAATCTCAGTGTTGGTAGTGAAACTGATAGGGCTGGAGCTCCTGAAGTCCCTCAACAATGACAGATAAAAACATTCTGGACAGTTTTTTTATTGGTGGTTTTGAGAATTGAACCCCTCTCCTCCCCTTCTCTTTCGTTCTGCAGACACTGAGGGCTGTGATCACACCTGGAGAAAGTTTCATGGTCACTGCTACAGGTACTTCACCCACAGACGCACCTGGGAGGATGCAGAAAAAGACTGCAGAGAGCATAACGGTCATCTGGCCAGCATACACACCGATGGAGAGCAGGATTTCATCAACAGTCAGTCTTTATTCATTTTTTACTGCCTGATGCATCTGCAAGACATTCTTTCATGAGGGTTACGTATATATTTATTAGATGCACCTATATTTGCTGAACACTTTTTCTGGGTCAAAAAGTTAGTGCACCCTCTAAAATGCATCGATCTACATCATCTGCAATGCTTCCCATTTGTGTTCTTTGCTTTATGAAATGTATTGTCCAGTAGTAGAACTATAGGATTATGCTCTCACACCAAGCCACTCAGAGTGTCACTGAAGATCCCCCCCACCTACAGCTGCACACAGAGCCATGGTGCAGTTCCAAAAACGTGTGCTTAATCGCCTTGAAAACGCTGGTCTCCACCCCTGCAATAAAAGGAGCACAGCCATTAGGAAGATTAATGGCGCCCATAAGGATGTTAATCAGTAACACCGTGATTGAAATTCCATTACACCCTCATCCCTCCTCCAAAAAACGCTCATGAATACATGATTGGGAATGGGACAGCCTGTTTGGGACAGCTTGTAACTGTGATAATATCGGTATATTGGCACCCACCGGCATTGTGCTTAGTGCAGGGAGCAGGCCCGGGTGGTGTGCTAGTGTTATTGCTGGCCCCTGGCTATGCAGTTGGTCTGGGACTTGGCATGTGGGCATGCAGATTGAATAAAATAATAAAACTGTTTTTGGTTTCTTTTTCTCTACTATTAACAGGCATGAGCCATGAGAACACTTGGATTGGTCTGAATGACCGGACAGTTGAAGAGGATTTCCAGTGGACGGATAACATGGATCTGGTGAGGCTGCGCTCTTTCTAGTGAACGGATTTACGGATTTATATTCACACGTAAAAAAAACCTGATTGGTGCTTCCTGTTCAAGCACACTTGGAAATATTTCTTCCTTGCTCTGGATTCACTTCAACCAGGTGATTCAGGCAAAGTCCTTATAAGCAGATCTGCCAGCAGACAGCTATTTCCAGCCAACCAAATCCAGGCTCTACTTGGGGAGAGACCTGCACTCTCAAAATTAAAAGAGCAAAAAGGTTCTTTGAAGTGTTGTTATAAAAGAACCGCTGTTGGCTCCCCAAAGAACCATTTAATGAAGGATCTTTTCAAGATTACTGTTTAATATTTTAAAATGAAAAAGGGAGATATTTAAAGTGAGATATCTCAGAGTAAAGAACTTCGAATCTTTGAAGTTTAAAGGAACAGTTGAGCAAAAAAAAAAAAAATCTAGTTTACTGATGTAGCTGATCGCCCAAGACATGCTTTGAATCTAAATTGTCCTTCTTCAGTTGTAGGTTAACATTGCTAGAAGTTAATAATGATCAAATTTTCCATTAAAAAAGAAACATTAGCTAAAACCTCTTTTAAACGGCATCTGGTGCAGACTCATGAATGTTGGTTGGCACATGGAATGCCTGTGGGGTGGTTCCTGTACAGGAGAGGGAAAAACTTCTCTTAATAGAACTACAATGTGGAGCAAAATGAACGACCCTGTTCACACATCCTCTGTCTGAGGCTCAGTGGTGTCGAAAAATGGGGACTTATGGTCCCAGAATATCGGGCTGGATCAGAATGTAAGGTTAGATGTTTCAGTCTAGCTAGGTTTTTCTCTAATGCAATGAGACTTTGTGTTTTTGGTTTTTTTTTTGGGGCACAAGTATTTTGAATTTGAAATAAAATGTGATCATAAGCTAATTGTTACACCCTGTTTTTCATTTCTTGTTAAAAGATGTATTTTCTTTACATTGCCTTACATTTGAGAAAGAAAGGACAGATGGAAATGGGCCAGAATTACCTTGGAAAAACATTTTAAAAAATTTCGGAGATAAGAGTTTTTGTTTCAACAGTGACGATGCCCCAATCTTCACCTTTGCAATACTTCAACCCCCCAAAAAATGAGCCACGCAAATGATCCCTCTAATCAACCAGTGATCTGTGAGCACCGAGAGCAATCACAGTTCAGGCTGTTTGTTTTTATCGATTTGGTCACCGATTGAAAATTTGACCAAACATATTTTTTTGGTCTGTCCTTTATCTGTAGATTTGAATTGTTTCTAAAGTAGCAGAACAAAGGATCACCAAGCTCAAAGTGCATGTTTTCTTAGTGTTCCATCACAGAAAGCAGAAAAATGAAGTTTATCTCCTTCAACTTTCTCCAGCCGTAAAAAACCCACACAAGTGTTTACACCCAACACCTGAAATCATTTTGTGTATCTAGAAATGAATTTGTAATGCATCAGATATATGGCAGATTGCGTTAAATGGCCAGCAAAGCCATGGGATTGGGTTCGAGTCTGAAATATCCCTGTGCCTCCTGCAGCAATATGAGAACTGGAGGGAGAACCAGCCGGATAATTTCTTTGCGGGCGGAGAGGACTGCGTGGTGATGATCGCCCATGAGAATGGCAAATGGAACGACGTGCCCTGCAACTACAACCTGCCCTACATCTGCAAGAAAGGCACAGGTGTGTGTGTGACTGTGGATATATGTGTGTGTGTGTGAGCAAGACCAGAAAGAGGTCAAAGATGATCTTCTACTACATAACCTATACGGCACTATAGGGCTGCATAATGGATAACGTATTAATCATCCTGACTTTCACAGTATCTTCACCGTAGAGGCTGCAAATAAGTCTAGAAATCTCGAATCGAATCAGGCAACAATACTGCCATTTTTTAAACATGCAAGGTTTCATGAAATCTCTACATAATCACCATATGGATTCACATTTTTGATCCATATCGTATCTTGCTTGAGATTTTTCTCATACATTTGTCATCCTGCCAATTTTAAATCTATCATCACAGGCGTTGCACAAAATATAAGTCTTCACTAAGCGTGAAATGCTAGAGAGCTATGTCCAGAGCCCGGGAAACAGTGATGGGGATGGTAACTTGCTCAAGGGTACCTCAGGGCAACCTACTGGTCCAGACTTCCCATCGCATGTAGTCGGCAGACTTTGGACGCAGATTATGTACAAATCTTGACACATTTCATTCATGAACAGCCAAAATAGTTATATGGACAACCGTCTTTCAGCAGGTATTCAAGTCTCATACCTCTGTCTACTCACAGTTTGTCCCACCACTGCCAAAGGAAGGGCAGCGATTCATCCTTTGAGGCACTAATGCAAATGAACACCTGCTTTTTTAAAGGAAAAAGCCCAGGCTAGTACACTGAAAAGAATCTGTAATCAGCCATGTAATATCTCCACTCCCTTTCTGCCCCTTGTGTGAAGTGTGAAGGAGTTTCACCAGAACTGCATCTCGTTCTTGTTCTCTGTACATTATTTTTCAGAAAGTGAATTTACACCTGAAATTGATGTAGGAAATGCCAATCACGCAACATTGCTTAGTAACTATTATGAAATATTTCCATTCTGTCTTTGAGAGTGAGATATTGAAAAATATGTCCTTCGGGGTGTAAGGGGTTTAAATTAAGGCTGAGCTTTCATTATTGCACTGCAAGGTGTCGCGTCAATGTGGGATGCAGAAATGAAATGCTTGAGAAAGATTAGAATGGGTAAAAAGGTGGTGGCGGTTAAAATGGGACAGTGCCGTGGCAACGCTGCACTCTGACAGAAGGGGAAGGAGTGGACTCTTAGGGACGGGGGTCTGCTTGACCCCAGATTCTGAACATGTTGCATTGCACAGAAGGACTGCTGCCCAGAGAACGTAAACAGGAAAACACTTTGTCAGCCCAGCCTGCAACAAACCTTTCTCATTAAAAATTGATCTAAATATGTTCCTGCTGGTCCAGTACCGCTTGTGATAATCCTGATTAGCTCTTAATTTTTTTCTTACTCCATATTCACACTCATTTTCTCACCCTCCACCTCGCCTTGATGGTCAGTTTCCTTTTAGTTAGTGGAGTTAAAAGCTTTCAGTTGAAAAAAGTGAAAAAAGTCATTCAATTAAGAAAATTTGACATTTTTTACTATTATTCATTTACTGTTGGACGACCCAGGACATTCGCCTGCAAGTTCTGCCTCTGGTACAAGATCAAATGGGACACATGGGTCAAACTACATCCAGCTCTTTATTAAGGTGGTGCAAACACATCAGTCAGACCTTTTCCACCAATCGGGAACCATTTTTGTTCAGGATTCTTTGAACCCTGGAGCGGAAGAGCTCTAATCATGAATTAGATCATCTATAGAGAAGGGGCTACACAACCAAAATGAACAAGAGGAAGGACACTCACAAATATACTGAAGAAACAAAAACTTCTGATTGAGAAGGTTCTTTAAGGTTCAAAATCTGCTGCCAGAACCAGAGCAAAGCTGGCTCTGTAGTTTAGCATACAGTATGACATGCTGTGAGCTATAAAAATTAACAAGTTGTGTCCTTGTAGTGGTACACTGGGGACCACTGTTTTAGAAAGCAGCGTCTATTCTACAGGTTGGTCTAGAATCGCTTTTTGTAGCACCAGCTGTCACAGTTACAGATCAATCTCAAGATAAGTTCTCCTCAGGAGCTTATGGGGAGATGTTTGGCTCCTTTTTTTAGCTCACATTATGTCAAACTCTGCTCTAACTCACATCTGCATGTCTTGCACCACCTTCTGACGATTGGCTTCTAGTAGCTCTTAGCAACAGTAGACTCAGTAGACATGTTCTGCAACATGTTCTGCTCGGTTAGCCCTTTTGTATAAAACAATATCTGAATTTACTTTACCTAATATGTCTGGGTGCTTATCTAGATTGCAGATGAGCTTTTTTTATGCAAAGGTTATCTGAATATATTGGTCTGAACTGACGACTCAACAAATGTCGGATTTTCTTTAAATCAACTCGACTTTCAGGATGTTCATTTAAGCCAGCATGTTCCATGTCTTCTTCATAGCACCTCTGAACCCTTGCCTAGATTGCTTTGAACTTGCAACAGTGGTGTCAGCCTCAATCAGTGTCATCTGCAAACTGGTCTTATTTTATGCTATACGCTATCATCTCGTATCTTCTGTATCACTTTTTAGCATCAATCACTAAGAAACTGGAGAGAGTGACTTTAGCTTTCCTTCCGTTTTGCCTCTTCAGATGAAGTCAGCCTGGGCAGCAGTGAAGATATGATGGAGGCTTGTCAGCAGGGCCATTTTTCAAAGCCTCATTATAACATGCAGTAGTTTCAGGTCCTCCTTAAATGCCTGCCACCGTCTGGCAACGACACAGCCTGTCCAGTTCACTCCTCAGGGGGCTCGTTACACTCATTTTGTCTGGCAATTTGCATATGTATCAGACAGAGGCTGCAGAAAAGACAGGTTTGGTTGCCCTGGCTGGGCCTTCAGGGGGTCTCAAGTGGAAAGGGGTTTGACGATTTCCAACACCACCAGGTCGACTTTCAGTAAAGACTAGAGAGACCGTCTGGGGAGGGTGACTGAACCTGCATTTTACCCAAAACTCTAATCACTCTTTCAGTGGCCACTGGCAAACCTTTCAGCACTCCTACAAATAAAGGGACTAAAAAGATTTTCTGTCCAGAACCACTTTACAGAACAAGAGTGAAGAACCTTCTTTAAATAAAAAAAAAACCTCCACCTAATGTCAAGATTTGGGAAAATTAGTTTGATGGTAACCTATCATCCGCAGAGCATCCATTTCCATTCCTTACAGTCCTCTGCATCTTCCTCATTCAAACCAACCACCAGCATGCTGCCAACATTCAAATTTCCTACACTCACTTCCACTCTCCTACCTTTTCTTCTCTCCTCTTCTCTCCTGCCTCCGGACATGCCTTACTCCTCTTCTTCTTCTCCTTTGGCCAACAGTAGCACAATTTCCACCAGCACCGTGTAAGCTAATGGCACTGGTGGCGGTCGTTGTTAATCCGGGCCTCGACTGATCCGGTATGGACTCCGGTATGGTCCGGTATCTTTCATTGTCCGCATATTTGATTTGGCAAACGTTTTACACCGGATGCACTTCCTGACGTAACCCTCCCCATTTATCTGGGCTTGGGACCAAGATAGTGGCTGGGTTGCTCTGCACTCTCATAAAGCCTTTAAAATGACTTACTGAATTACCTACACAGTAATGCAAAAACCGCAAGTAGGTTTTAGTTTTTAAATCTGTTAGAGGTGAAGAAGTGCATGCATGGCTTTGTAAAGCACAATAGTGCCTAAAGCAAACTTTTACCAGCCTGATTTTCACTTAAAGGCTTTTACTAGGACCATACATGAGGGTCAAGATCCATTTAGACACCTTTACTTTTAAGTGTAAAATCATTCCTTTTCCGATGCCCTGCTCTCACTTCAGTATCTACCGTGAGAGAACTCTCTTAATAGTTCCTGAAAGGTTCTTGGCTTGGCTTGGCTTGGTTTTGAGCAAACTTTTTATTGGCATTGATGCTTTACATGAGCCACTGTGATTTGCCTATGTATCAGACACATTTGTTTTGAAAAGCGTAACCAAGAGAGGTTATTAATATGCTGTGTTGGAGTCTCTTTGGTATTGTACCTTCATATTACCAGATGGAGATGGTAGGGTTGGAGACAGTGGCGCTAATGAATGACTAGCGATGGTGCTGTAGGTGGCAGAGTGAAAGCTGCTGAAAATGCTGAGATTCAAGTCAGGAGTGAAGAGGATGGACAGGATCCAGGATCAGGAATGACAGATATATTAGAGGGACAGCTCAGGCTGGACATTTTGCAGACAAAGAGAAATGAGTTTGTGCACGTGTGCAGAGGAGAGATGAGGGCTATATTGGGAGTAGGATGTTGAGGATGGAGTTGCCAGGCAAGAGGAGAAGATCTTTATGGATGTGGTGAGAGAGGACATGCAGGAGGTCAGTGTGAAAGAGGAAGATGCAGGGGTAGCGGAAGAAATGGAAAGGGATGATCCACTTTGGTGACCCCTGTCTGGAACAGCCAGAAGCAAAAAAAGAAGATGATTTGAACAAACTCAGGACGGAATGCCTCATCTTTTTATTTCACGTTTCCTTGAATTTGTGGATGTATTTGCTTTAATAAGACTCTTGATTCTTTGTGAAAGATCACTTAGCATTGTGTTTTGCCTTAGTCTTTAAATGCCTTTCTAAGGTGTGAGATGCATTCTCTCTTTCAACGGGAATTCTGGCCTCATTTTCTATCAGTTTGATTTGCTTTTAAAAATCATGCATTTTTCTTCTAGACACTGCTAATTTCTGCATGTTGTAGCAGTGGGTGTTCTAGTCGGGAGAGGTGGTCCAATCACAGGTTTGATCGAATATTAAAGGCTGCAATCAGAAAAAAGATGGATCAAGAAATCACCTCCATGCTTGGTATGATTAGCATGTCTCAGCATGGACCAGAGTAGGTCATCAGCAGCTTCACTGACAGAAGACTACAAGGCCAAAGCCGATTGGGGAACTGGGGTGTGTGTTTGTCACCCTAAGGCTCAGTGTTCTGCATGTAGATTACATATAATGGTGCATATGTCGTATTTCTCTTCGCTCGGCTGTAGACCAACACAAACAGCAGCTCTGATATTGCTCCTGAACGATGGCCTCTCTCAACGTCCTGCTGCTTCTAAAACAGAGCTGTGAGAGGGATCACTCTGAGACTCCCCAGCCAGCTGGGCCAGATTTACCTCCACCACCTGTCTCTGTGTCGTCTGCAGCCTATTACACTGTCCTTCACTCAGCATGTCCTTAGTCATGCTGCAACCTTCTGCAGAAAGCTGGGTTTTTTTAACGGATTATTTTTCATAGCAGTGTCATGCTGTCGGTCACTCCAGGTGCTTTTTCTGACAGCTGGGGTTATATTTGGTCATGAGTCATAAAATGTGAAAACAAAACAGTTATAAAATCATAGCTCCTGATAAAAAAAGAGTCTAAATAGGTCATTATGGTACAAAATAACTATTAAACCTTCAATAAAACAATTATAAGGCAGTCATTTTTTTAGAACAGAACATTTTTTTAGAACAGAATCTAGAGTCCTTACTCTGCAGCTTCCATTTCCAGCACATTACTATATTCCAGTAATATATAGAATATAGATTTTTCTGTGTAGAGGTAACTGTACTGAATCAGGAAATGTTTATATACAGCATCGCAGCAAATTACTGTAATTTGCAAGAAATGTAGATAAGAGCAGTTTGGGAAGTTTGACATGCTCTTAATGGTTTAATGGGTAACACTGCCAGTACATACAGCTGATTTAGGGTTCAGTCCCCAGTTTTGGCCGGCACATTATGCAACATCAATAAGATTCTTTGACCAAGAACTCTGGCTCTATATGGGTCAAATTAAGCTTAGAATACCTGTACTAAGGTAACGTACTCCTATAATAATAACATGTGTAGGCTGTTTATAAGCACTGCAGACATTATAGCAGCTACATGCACTTAGGCCAGATTTAAAACCTAAAATCGATTTTTTCCGACACTAAGCCATGGATTTTTGAAGTATACACAAAACACCATCTTGGTTAACAAAATGTAACAAAACTGCAGGGATGCTGGGACTCCACTCCATCAATACGAAGGCAGGCCACCTAAGACTCTACAATGAACCGGTCCCTATAAGCTTTAAAAAAACAGCTAATTGCTTAAAAAAAAAAGTGGATTCCCAGAATGTATAGTAGATTTGAAAAAGCGAAAGTAATATGTATCAACTATTGCTCAGCAGTTCTTCATTACCAGCTGAATATCCTCGCTGAAAGTTTTTCTCACTGCTATACCTTCCCTTCACTTTCCTCCCAGATCTTTTGCTTTCATTTTCTCAGCTTGGGCTTTAAATCTTTTGGCTCCATCCCGCTAAAAGAACACCTTTAGCGTTAGACGTCTGACAAGCTCTGCTTCTGGGAATCCGTATTTCTCCATCACAGCAACTCGGAAACTCAAGCAGCTTATTGGATGCAAGGGATCCAAGGGATGTCAAACAGCATTAAAATCCTTTCTTTTAAGAGGCAATTTTCCATAATACATTCATTTAAAAAAACAGACGAACTGTACTGACACTTTTCAAACGCAAAAACTTTTTTCATGTATTACCTGTGCCCCGTAGCCCGGCACTCTGACCCGCTGGAGAGAGGATTTGTATTACTTAACATAGCCTCCATCATCCAAATAAATGTCTGCAGAGACTGTCACAGCACTTACAGTGGGAAAAAAATAACGCACATAGTTTAAAAGAGCCAAAATTGCCCAAGTTTTAGAGCAATCCTTTTCATTTCAAGTTTCTTCACACAAGGCCAAAGCTGACACGGGCTCCAAGGTCTTCCATTATTGCTTTTAATAGCGGCTCGGTTCCTCGCAAGCAGTTATCATGCTGTTTCTTTGAACGCTGCAAGTGTGGGATTTGTAAAGCAAAAAATGTGCCACTTAACTGATTTTCAGCGTTTCAAATGCCATGATGACACGAAGACCTTAAAATTGTTTCCGACTGTTTGTCTACGGTGTCTGTTATATTGCTTTATCCCGAATCTTGTCAGAGCTTAACTAGAATATGATTGGCACAAAACTCAACATCCAAAATCTGAGAAAATCAGTAAAATGCCAGTTATGTGATTAACACCTTCATTAATTACAATTTACACAGATTCAGCCTTTTCTTAGTATTGGATATGACTCCCTCTTTCAGCTGTAATCAAACTTTCCATTCATGCTGGAATGGACCCAATGAAAGGGATAAGACTTAATTCTGACCTTTTTGTAGCGCCGTGGGGCTCAACATGGTTTACAATAAAAATCTATTCTTTTTCCTGACCATATGCACAGGAGCCTCACCTGGGCAGCGGTGACATAGTGGTTAGGGAGTTGGCCCAGGATTGAAAAATTTTGAGTTTGATTTCCTCACCAGTAGGTTGCTCTGAGGTACCCTTGAGCAAGGTACCGTCCCTGTCACTGCTCCCCTGGTGCTTTCAATAGCTGCCCCCTTTTGCACATGTGTGCATGGGTGAAACACAGAGGTTGCGCTGCGTTTCACAATGACGAGGGTAGGCACTTTCGCTTTCTTTTTTGCTTTTTTCACTTTCTTTTTCCAACTCAGTGTAGGGTTAAATTAGAATCCGTGTAGAAACGGTGTAGTATGTTCCTTCATTTTTCTCCTCCCAGCTTTTTTAACAAGGATTTGTTATAGATTCTTTCCAACTTTATTGTTCATCTCCAGATTTCAATCTCCGTTTATACACACCGGCAACGTAACTACACAGCTGTTAATTTTGCATTGTATTGTTGGTCGTTAGGTTTTAGCTAGAAAATTAGATTGTTGCTCCGTTAAACACAACTTTTGTTTCAGATATACTTTTAATTATGAACGCTCTAATAAACTGGAAACGGCAACATTAACATATAAATGTAAGGCATTTTTTTAGCCACTCCTTTTTCTGCTGAATCAAAAAGATGCATTGAATTTCACAGGTCATTGTGTAATGGATTTCTACTATGAATAATGGATTTTACAGGCACAATCAAAAGGATACCACAAAACACACGATAACAACAACATAAATACATCCTCTTTACAGCTTCTGCCATCCACTGCATCTCACTCACCCTTGTTCTCACTAACGCGCTCATTGTTTAATGAAGATACCAGCCTGTAGTGCATGGTCCTCCATATCTGGTCACTTCTAGAACATTTACATTTATAGCACTTAGCAGTTCCTGATTACAGGGACAGTCACCCTGGAGCAACTTGGGGTTCAGGGTTTTGCTCAGGAACCCAATGGTGGTAGTGCTGGAGGTGGGATTTGAACCTGCAACCTCTTGGTCCATAGCCTCCCACTAGACCACCACCACACCTAGAAGAGGCACCTTCTGATTATCCATTGTTGAGACTGAGAAAGTCCTTCATTCACCGAAAATTCAAATGGCAGAAAGATGTGCTTTGAAAGATTGCAAAAAAACAAACCTGTGGAGGACATATCCTGGCCCTGGTTTTGAAAAAAAATACATTCTGACTTTCTTAACTCAGATGTGAACATCAGTCCCACATGAATGTGTCACACCAGCACTATTATTGTCTTTCAGTCAGAGCTGGATAGAAAAGCCTCACCACATGCTGGAGTATAAACCTTGAATTATAATAAGGAAAAGAACAAGCAGCCTAGTTGAAGCTTGTATCAAGGCCAAAAGCTCCTCCAGCACTGGGTTCCCTGTAGAACTGTAGTGGATTTTCTAGGTACATCCAGTATCTTTCAGTGAAGGTTGTGAAGCGTGTTAGGCTCAGTTCTGCTCTTTGGAGGTATTTTTGTTTTTCTAAAGCACCATAATTAAAGTTACAGTGAAATTATATTATGGCCAAATATTTGTAGATACCTGCTTATCCAGGATGGAGTTCCAGAGATGCAGTTCCACGGCTCCACATTGATGTAACTGTATCTTTCTACCCAACACCTTGAGGAAATCAATTTTATCCAATGTAACATGTTACTACCCAGTGGTGTAAAATATTATAGGAATAATTCAGCAAAAATAAGTTTTATAAATTTTTCCATTTACCCCAGATGATGTTGATCAGACAAGACATGTTTAGCGTCCAAATGTTGCTTCTTTATCTTCAAACTATCGTCACCCAAATCATTTCCATACAAATACATGACAAACCCAAATTTTTATATGATGGCACAGACTTATGCATGTGGGTTCCTGAACCACATCGTCAGCTCTGCACCACATTAATGAAGATCTAGAAGAAGCTGAGAGACATCTCAGTGATGTATTTTATGGAAACTACTTGAGTGACGATTTAAATCACAGTGTAAGCAACCAGAGAAGCCGCATTTGGATTCCAAACATGTCTTGCTGAAGAACCACATGTGGGTACAAATTGTACAAGTTGCCGTGTACAGATGACCTGCACCAGCACGGCGTGTAACTGGATGGTAAACCAAAGCCCCAGGGCCGTGCTGAACGCTGAGTCAGTGAAACAATGACCTACCTGTGAGTGTAATATTAAATCACTCCACTAGCTTTGTCAGTATTATGAAGGCTGCACGAAGCATCCTAGGGTGTTTTTCCTCGGATCTGTGAGCATCCATCATTTGGCAGCCACACAGTGTATTCTGTGCTACTCTTCCTGTCACTTCTACCATTAATGCGCCGACTTTCAGCTGTGAAATTGCTTCCCAGTTCAATTCATGAGCAACAATCGAGGCAAAGGCAACAATGAACGTAGTAGCAAAATAAACCGCCTCTGCATGTGTGATTTATACGGCACCGACAGGCCAGGTAGCGGGAGGAAATGAGCAATGCGTTTTTGCAGAATGGCGGGATGTGGGAGCTCTCCACTATCTCTGGCTCCTGAGATATTGATCTGCTCCTTTTTGTGTTTGTGTGGCTATTCGAGATGACATTTGGCTGCATTCCTTGGCACAGTGTAGTGCAGCTCACACAAAGGATCCTTGCTGAGACACCCGACAACACGCCTGCAGAGTCAAACATGAGACAACGTGACCTCTAATACCCCACCAATAATATCTGATGAATTGGCGAAACATTAATGAACTAATTAATGATTAATTAGTGCTTAATTGCTTATTAGTTTTCTTTTTGATCTTTGGTGTTTGGGTTCCAAATGTGGTGGAAAATCTGGTTCTGGGCTCGATGGCTACAGCCTCGCTGGCTGGGGTTGATAAAGACAGACTAATCACTAAGGGAAAAGCTGAAATTGGCAAGGCTTTAAGTCTGGCCAGGCCTAAACACATACAAGTCCAACATCCCAGTAAGCTTTTAACTCTAAAAGTGCAGGGTTACGATGTTAGAACAGTTGCTTGGCTACAAGGAGGTCGGAAAATAAGCAGAGCCTGTTAGCATAGGTGCCTATCCACAAATTGGTTCCCCCCACCACCACCTCATATCTCAGCACAGCAAAGGAACAAACTTGATTTAATTTCAGTTGCCAAAGAACAAGACCCAAAGTGTAAGATGCAAGGGTGCCATCTATGGAAACAGTAGTGAACTGCAACAAGGCCTCCCTGAACGTGGACCCCGTGCCAAGTTATTAAAGAGGGTTCCTACTGATTAAAAAAAAACACTTTTGCATTATTTAATAATTGAGACAAAATAAATTTATCCACATTGGCTAGATCTGAAATGCTCCGTAGAGAAGCTTACCAGCTCTGATTTCTGGTGTTGATGGTGAGCACAAACTCCACTCATTTATTTACTATCTAAAGCCACCAATGAATATGCAATGAAAATAGTGATTAATCTGAAAAATAAGGCTTCTTTATGGTCAGTTTTACTTTGAAACGCCCTGTATATACCCCTCCACCAGGAATTGATTTTAAAAATATGTTTTTGGGCAAAGCTTTACCTCTGCCATAAACAACAGCTCAGACATCCTTTAAGAGCTGCACAATGAAATGCTTCCTCAGCATTTAAACAATTCACCAATCTGGAGCAGTGGGCATCCATTTCTGGCACCCAGGAAGCAGTGTTGGGGACGGTACCTTAATCAGGAGTACCTCAAGGTAGGTCTTGGATTTAAACCCACAACCCTCCAAACTTGGAATCGAATCCCTAAACGAATGGCCACTACTGCCCCATGGTAACTATCTATCTTTGGTTTCTCTAAAAAACTTTATCTAGAACCAAATCATTTTGCATCAAACCAAACTCATTGACTTTGATTTACAATAATCCTTGCAGTTTCTTTTTAAAAGAATGGCTTGTCCAAACATGCTCATGTGGTTCCCTGTTAGCATGGCTGCATTTGCATAATTGCAATCAGTGCCTATTCACTTTCATCCATTGTTAGTAATGTAAGCTTATTTCTTCTACTCTAGATCTTGTGCAAATAAGATATTAAGAAATCCACTAATAACAGTTTTTACATTTGCAATGATGTACAAGCCTTGCCTGCTGGACATAAATATAGGTCCAGTTCATGTCCACTTTTTCATTTGACCCCATTACCAATCAGTGTGGAAACACTAAGATAAGAGGGCAAAATCTCAGCAGCAGATGAATGAAACACATCCCACGCAGTCTGTATTTACTTTAATGGTTCAGCGTTTTTTCCAGGAATTAACTCTGTGTCCTGACTCTGTCTCTGCAGTGCTGTGTGGCAACCCTCCTCTGGTGGACAACGCTTTCCTGATTGGCCGCAAGCGTTCACGCTACGACATCCACTCCGTGGTACGCTATCAATGTGCAGATGGATTCCTCCAGCGCCACATCCCCACCGCCAAGTGCCGCGCCAACGGCAAATGGGACCGTCCCAAAATCATCTGCACAAAGTGTGAGTGCCAAGTTATGGTCAGGCCTATTCAGGAAAAATGCACAGTCTAAATTTTTGGTAAACTGATAAACTGTTTGGCACATTTATTATGCAATTTAGCAGTTTTATCCTGAGTTTTCACTCTGCAGTGACACTTTTCATGGCTCTGAAATGAATCTTAGAGCAAACTAGAGTCAGAATTATTCACCAGAGGTGGTGACCATGGACGTCTTTGTGAAATGAAAAAGTTTTTTTGGACACAAGTTCATGGTCACTAATTCTTTCCAGTAGAAATCTGAATGATAACTTTATTTATCTGTAATTTCCAGTAATACTGAGAAATGCAAATCCATTGCATGTTTAGCAAACCTTTTTAAAGACACACTAAAACTAAAGTAAAAAATATGGAAAATACAAAAGCTTATACATCATTTAGGACTAAGCACACTGAATGTAGCGGCGTAAATTCCCCTCGTGTATTTTCTGACACTGTACAACATGCTGTGATATTGATTGTTAATAACAGAGAACGCCACACTACATACATTACTATGCAAAAGTCTTGAACTCCAGACAAAATCTCTTCAGACTTTGCCCAAGAGCCAGACTTTCATGTAATGTAAATGTATTGTTGAGGAGCAGTTCTCCAGGCTTCCTGAAGAACAGAGTTTTGCCTCTTGTTGTCCAGTCCCTGCAGTGACCTTCTCTAGGTACCGTGTGTCTTGGGACACTTTTCAGCTGGTCACAGTCTCATTTCTATCATTTTATCTGCTCAGTATGCCCAGGATAAGTCTGACAGGCCTAAATAGTATTTTTGTACCAACAAGGTGTTAGAGGTAGGTGTGGCTCAACGTTCAGAACTCAGTACTGTAGCTGAAAACAGTACACATGTATGCTCAGGTCTTTTTACATATAACAGTTCATCATTGATACAGTGGCAGAAATCCCACGGGCAACTGAAACTGAAATTGCTGAAGTCAGTAGACAGCAGACAGTCAGTGAGAAGAGAAAAGTAACAACTTTACTGTGGTGGTGAAAGGAAATCTGAGTTATGGTTTTACTTAAATGTAGCCATTTTATTTCCTCTTCATACTCACCAGTGCACCTACACGTGTCTTCTGAGTTTTTATAACTTCTTAAAGTAGTGGTAGTTCAGAATAAATGAGGACTATATGCCTTGCAATACCCTGTATGCTCCTCTCTGCCATGAATGGATTTGAAAAAATATGTTTAGGACGAAATTTAATGTAGAAAACTTTTATGAAAAGACTTGAAACGCTTTCAGATGCTTATTTCTGGCTTATAACCTTCCTTTGTTTGCTACACCAGCTCCTGGTAAAAACAATGGCCATTTAATTGACTATGTCTGAGGAAAGACCGGCAAGGGAAAAACTGCATCTGATGTAGTAAAACTGAAGCTGCTTTTGACAGTTCAGTTGTTCATCTGCTTTTTTCAACTCTTTCTGCAGCACGAAGATCCCATCGCTATCGGCGCCACCATCACAAGTCTCATCATGAGCGCAGAAAGCACAAGAAGCACGGCTCAGGGGGTCATCGGGGAGGACACGAGGGTCACGGCCATTTCTAACCAAAAACAAAACCCCTTGCCTCTTTCTCCAAATGAAGTTCTCCCTGATCCTTCTTCATTTGAAGCGTCCTGTTCCTCCTCGCCTTGCATCTGCCTCTTTCCACCTCCGCCCTGTGGTCAGAAGGGCACTGCTAAACCCCTCACGGACTATAAAATATTTTCATCCTTTTGTCAAGTCCACTCTGTTTACCTCTTCGTTTCTTGGCCTGCTACGTATCATTTTAGTGTATCGCCCCATGAGCCTAGTCAAGTACCTTCCGTGTTGAAAACTTTCTTAGCTCATGTACAGTACTTTTACACAAAAAAAGTGACAGAGTTGGTGGTTTGGTACTAAAGTGTAAATAACAGCGCTGAGTTTCATTTCAAAATTCAAAAATTTGAAACAAACTTGTAGGCAGGATTACTCGTTTTGCAATCACGTTCTTTCAGATTTTTGAGGCAATTTCTTGACCTTTGGCTTTGATTAGCTGTTTGCAAGCTGTTAGCTAGACGCTCCTTCTGAACAGGTTGAAGGGTTTCCTTTGAGAATAGTGGTTCCTCTGATTTTGGAAGATTGCCCGACCTTATGTTTTGGTGTTAAAAATCATGTGATACATGTGATTGAGCCTCCATTCTTTTTCAGGCATCAAAGGAACACAAGAGGAATTTGGCCACAATTTGGTTTCACTTTTTCCGATTCATCTTAAACATGTTTTGAGTATTCGCTTCTGTCGACTGCTATAATGCAGATCATACAGTTGCTCAGACCCTTTTCCTGCCTTGCCTCAAACAAGATCAAATAGCTTGTGCCGTAACCCAGGCTACATTCACATTACCAAAGACACCAAAACTTCTCAAACCAGACTGGGGCATCTCTTTTATGATGTCCCACAAAAGATCCAGACCCAGTTCAAGACCTGAGCCGATCATAATTCATGTGTTTTATATTCTGCATGTGTCCTCCCATATTCCCAGTGAGGCTTTTCCTTACCTCCCCCAGTCATGAACAGCTGAGAGCTGGGTCTGTACCATTATTGATTAGCGTGGTTGATTTAGACTGCAGATACATTCACCCTAAAGATTGATCTGAGCTACAAATCAGAATTGATTCGTTAAGACTGTAATATATATGTAACTTTTATTCCTTGACTTTAACCTTTAATGACATTGCATCTCAAGGTGAGGAACACAGCAATATATCCACCTCCACAGCCAAAGCTGACATACCCATGGTAGGAGTTGAACATAAGGCTTGTGTTTGCTTAATGGGGGGTTTGGCAATAGCTTGTTGAGTCTAATTTTTAAAAAATCACCTTCAGAACGTAGTTCATTGACCACGTTTACATGAAACAGTCTGAGAGAGCCCAATAAGATTTTTTTGCAGCACTAAATGGCCAAAAATCTCAAAGAAACCAGTGTTGGTAGAACTTCATGATGATTTAACTTCTCAGCTGTTGAGTAACATATATTTTTTTGGTTTTACACAGTTCAAGGGTTTAATTGGTTGAATTTTTTTGTTGTAAAATCTTGTACTTGCTACCATTTCTGGCAAACTCTACTGTGAGGATGTGTGATGATTCCCACTCACTTGTGGAGAAACTGTTTTTTGAAGACTTGAAAGAGATTAAGAGAGAGAGAGAGAGAGAGAGAGCTATTTGCTTTTAATTGAGCTCAGCCCCATATAAACCACATCAAACAGGCCCAATGACATGCTGCTTGCCTCAGCCGTTGGGTAGCAGCCTGTGCCCACAATTAGCTTCTCAAAACGCTGCAGATAGTTCAGTTGGGAATAAAGGAGCCGCACTGCACTCTAGAAAGAGAGAGGGGAGCTCATCCAGCTGGTGTTATGCCACGGACGAGGCAAATGCCAAAAGGGCTCCTGGGTAAAAGGCTCAGAGATGCAGAGGTGCCTCAGATACACCGTGAGCTACACTTAAGGTCGTGAGGGTAAAAACGCTTGGAGAAGCTTATAAGGAAATAGTCGCTAGAGACTCAGGATTTGCTGTTTGCCTTTTTTTTGGAAGCTGTGCTCTCACTCTGCAGAAGGTTTTTTTTTTGTTTTGTTTTGTTTTTTTGCACCAGGTGCGTGTCCTGCTTTCCAAAGAAGGCTGGAACATGAACGCACCACCTCTCCACCACAACAGAAAAGAGCCAACACTCTCGCTTTTGTACTGCTCTTTTTTTCCCCAGTGCCAACACTTCCTCCTCTTCTCTCTCTCTCTTTCTCTCTCCTTTCCATTTGTGTCCCTTTCACCAGTTCCCCTAGAGATTACACCTCCCCCTATGCTTTCTCGCTGCGTTCATCCTGCTCGTCAATGACGAGGACATTGTGAGGACAAGGTGATGGAAAAATCCAATAGTCTGCATATCTGGACAATTTATCTCCTTTTATTCTAAACATGTTTAATTACTGTCAAGGTTCTCCCCTCATAGGCTCCAGCCTCTCGTTCCTTTTTGAAATGATAGGGTTACAGACAAAGAGGACTGAGCTGTGTATTGGTCCTCCACTTATTTTGAACCATCAGTTTGTTTGGAGAGCCAAGATATGGGGCATGATTTAGCATGCTTTATGTTGCAAATGGTTCAATGTGAAGAGTACTGTGAATTAAAACACCATGAAGGATTAGAAAGTGTTAGAATACGAAAGGGGAATAGTAATTAGTGACCCTTGCACTCTTCAAACAATGGAGTTTGAAATCAATCCTGTTGAGCGATTTCATAGGAGAACCACATCTTGTTTCCTAAAGCAGTGGTCCTCAGGAACCCACAGATGCTTCAAAATTTTCCACTATGCCACCGTTCTCAAAAACAAAGCTACCAAAATGTGTTTTTGCATGACGCCGAAGAAGAACCCATTTTATCATTTAAAGAATCACATAATCCAGAAGTTATTGGAAGAATCCTTTTATTTGATAATGAACAATTATATCGTGTGAAGGATCTTCACACTCGCACATCATATAAACTTGTGGTTCTTTATGGAAATAAAATGCTTCTTTTATAATCCTGTTCAAAGAACCCTTTATGGCACTTGCTTGAGAAAAACATCTAGGGTCTTTGAGGACCCGTTTGAGGACCATTCCTTTCAGACGAGTGGTTTCAACTAAGTTTTGATGAATAATTATCCACTGAAATATTATTTAGGGAACAAAAGTGGTCCTTTGTTGTCGGTCCGGAGAAACATCACGTCACAACTGTTGAGGCTTACGTCTTACTAATTTCCTTCTTCATCACACCAATAGCTTTCTATTCCTTGAGCAAATCAGATGGCTAACAATATGGCGACCTAATAGTGAGTAATGAGAATAAGTCTCTAAACTGAGGTGTGTGCGCAACAGCTGTGTGTTGGCAGAGGGTATTTGAGAGTTGTAAGAGGCAGCTGGGGTATTCCTGGGGCAACTCTTCTGACTAATTGCAGAGCATGCCGAGCATTCAAAATCCCAGAGGTTTCTCCTCAACCCAGCTAGGTTTCTGGAACATAGCCCCATTTAAGCTGCTTCTATCTCCCATGGTCTCCACCAAACTACATTTCAGTAATGTGAAAAATCATCAGTCTGTGTTTGAAACTTAGCTTTGGTTTTTGCGATGTCTTTCTAGAGGAGAATAAAAGCACTTTGCATTCAAGAAGCACATGTCGTGAGGAGTTAACCTCGCCCTTTTCGTATTTACATTGTTGTTTGAGCTGGAAAAGGGGAGCAGGAGCCAGTTCAGAGCAGAGGGAATAGCAGTGACCTCTATTTAATCTAGACTCCACGTCAGCATTGAGCATCCATCATCTCCTGCCGACTGCACCACTTGGTATGAGCAACGTGTGTGGCGTATCTCATTCGCACCGTGTTATCTTTGACCAGGGGAAATGTTCCTGATTGGATGGCTTCAGAAAAGGGGGATTAGTTTAACGAGGAAGCGAGTTTGGTGCCCCGTGGCAGAAACAGCTGCTTAGCATACTCAGCACGGACCACTGCTATTTCAGTTTTTTTTTTAACACATAGGTCTACCTTTGCTTCTGCAGATGCCCTCTACCTAAAGTAAGACTTGACACAGTTTCATTTTTGGCAAAGAACCCTGGCAACAAAATTGAGTCTGGCTCTTTGACGTATTCTGCATGCAGAGAGTATGTTTGATGTAAGCTGTCTCAGAACGTGCTCAGCGATGGGAGCCAGGTGGGCCCAGGGACGGGTCACCGCTAGATCACCGTGTGGATAGGTGGTCAAAGTAAAAGCACTGATTTTTTTTCATCTTGCCTTTAGGTTAAGTCTTGTACATTTTTCTCAGTGTTTGATGTATTACCAATGGTGTTTTGTTGTTCATTTTTAATTACGGTGCTCCTAATGAATTCTCAATGATTTTATACCCAAAACCAGTGGTGTAACAAGATCCTTCTGGTCCCAGTGCAAGAAAAATTAACTGGCAGATAAAAGTTGGAAGAATTGGCAGATGTCTATGTACAATTGGTATATCTCAACAGGGGCAGTGCTCTAATGTAACAAATTATTTATTTAATGTGGGGCAGTGGTGGCCTAGTGGTTAGGGCGTCAGCCACGTGATCAGCAGATGGGGGGTTCGAACCCCTTCCCAATAGGTTGCCCTGAGGTACCCTTGAGCGAGGTGCCGTCCCCGTCCCGCTCCGCCCTGCGATGGGCTGGCGACCTGTCCAGGGTGCATCCCCCGTCCTCGCCCTGTGTGTGCTGGGTTGGACACCAGCACTCCCCTGCGACCCCGTTTGGGACAAGCGGCAGAAGATGGATGATTTAATGCAGAATCATAGGGATTAAATTGCCTAAACAGTGATATAAAGGGTCCACTGATGGCATTTTAGATACGGTTGCCATGGGCTCCCATGCGATGTCCTGCCTGCACTGCTGGTAGTTGCACCACTGTCCAGTTTTCAGGGTTATTAAGTTGTTCCACTTTTCAAACAATAGAGCAAATTCATTTTGGGCAACTCTTTCCAGAGTTAAAGTAACAGTCTAGGTCAAGTTTTATTTAAACATGGGTTCTGTCCCTGACCAGCAACCGCTCTGATGATGTGTGGAGTGGCAGTAACAAATTTCACACCATTCATGGCCACTCCTGTGCTCTGTGATGTACATACTCTGTGGGTTTTCCCTTTTTTCTTTGGTTTCAGTTCAGTTCATTTCTTTTTATTTTTCTAAACAGTTCTGAATGTGTTTGTTGCTTAGAGTCATGGACCTCAGTCACACAGTCTCACTCTCCATCAAGACATAGCGAAACCGGGGAAGATGCCAATGAGAGAGAATTTCAGTCTTATGGTTCTTGGATTGGACATGTGGTTCTAGATAGAAATATTGGATAATAGATGTTTCTTAGTGATCTCATTTCAGTTTCCCAAAGAACCATTTTTGTAAATAAGTTTGGAGTGTAGAGAATCGTTTAAAGACCTAACGGTCCTTTACATTATGTGTAGGTTCGTTACCAATTTGAAGTTTCTTTCAAGAACCTTTTGATGAAGAGTTTCAAAAAGGTCCTTCATTCACATCTTTTTTTTTTTTTTTTACAGAAAATTCTCAATTTTTCTGTATTCTTCAAGGAGATCATAGAGATGCCATGGCACCTTTAAACTGAAGTTCTCTGGGGTTCTTTAAGGTTCTTCACACTCCCACAGCTAATTTACCAAAATGACTCTTTAAAGATCCATCCTTGGGAAGGTTCTTGACGGAAACAAAAGTAGCTTTGCTAAAAGAAACCGTTCATGCTATGTTTATTGTAAGGAGTGTGAAGGGCATCTTGATAGGAATCATTCTGTCTCCTCTTTCTCTCATTCTTCTCCTTTATTAGTCATTTCTACACAATAGCTACTGCGGTGTGGAGTCAGGCTGTGTGAATGTGGATTGTATGTATTGATCAGTATTTATAGGTGTTCTTATGAATTCTAGTCCTGTCATTGTATTATATTCTTTGCCTAACAAACGATTGATTAAAAACATCAGATCAGATCTGCAGTGTTTGTGTGTTTGTGGGCTTGTTTGGGTTGTAAAGCTCTTGGAAGGGAGTTTTTCAAAAAAATCTGGATCTCACAGTCCTCTGGGCTCACACTTAATGAGGCTTTTTGGTGCGATATAGGAAACTCTCGACTACTAATCCTCTGCACACAAACCTTATTCTCCTTCTATCGCTCCTCTTTGAAAAGTTTCAGAGGTTTGGGAGGCCAAAAAAGTCACCAATCACAGCCTGAACCTTGTTATTTTTGTGGACTTTTCAAGCCTAGCCTTTAGAAACGAGCCAGAATTAGTGTCTCTTATTGAACAGTCAATAGCCGTTTCACTCTGGTTTGCTTTTCACCATAAAAATATAATTTCTGGCTTCTTCAGCATCAAAAAATGCCCAAATTTCCAAATCTTTTAAGGTCAGACTTTCCAAACGCACGGCTGATGTTCTGCTTGCTTTGGGGGGTCAAAAGTGATTTGTCAAGCATATGGTATGTTTGTTTTTCATTAAAAATTCACTTTATTCTTTAATCGGCTTTAGCTATCAGATGTCCTGAGCTGTTTTATCATCGACGCCCAGATGAACCCGCACTGCGGTGAATTATTCATTCGATGCGTACCTCTGAATACCAACTCTTCATCTGTCAGCCTCCAGGTCAAGAGTGTTTGGTATTGATTTTTTATTATTTTTTCATAACTCTATTCATATATTTCATGCGCATCTTTCTTCCACCTTGGGGGAAAAGGGCCGTTTTACACAAAATGACGTTCAAGTTTTCACACTGTTGCTCAACAGTGAATTAGAAATACATTAAAACTGATGCCTCTTTCGTCGCGATTAGCAGTGCCGACTTCATTTGTTGAAGAGCTTTCCTATGAATAATATGTCTGGCAGGTTAACACTTGCCAGTGAACTTAACAGCGACAACGTTTTCTACAAATCTGCAGCGAGTCGGGGCTGCTGGGGAGAAACTCTGAAGCTGATTGATGTGTGTGCGACTCCCTGTGTTCCAAGGACGCTGCGTCCTTATTAAACATCAAGCTGTGAAGTTAGGTTAATGTTGCTCTGAGAAGGAGACGGAGAAGCTTCCCCCTGCTGTACAACAGAATCAACACACAAAATAGAGCAAAGCTCTCAGTGCCTTGAGTGAGGCCTATGGAGCCCTGGAGAACCCAAAAGGTCACAGGACGTCTTAGTACCACAATATAAAGAATAAGTGAAAGGTTAAAGAACCCTTTTAGTTCATAAGGTTCTTCAAACAACTGTCGATACAGAACAGACGAAACGCTCCTGTTCACCTACGGAGTTTATCTTCTTCGAATCACCTTCATGAATTTAAACTGTGGGAGGCAACTGGGGCTCCTGTTAGGTGTCACCACAATGGATCATCCATCTCCATTTCTTCCGGTCTTCTGCATCTTCCTCTTTCGCACGACCACCTGCGTGTTCTCCCTCACCACACCCATAAACCTCCTCTGTCGTTCCTCTTCTGCTCTTGCCAGGAAGCTCCATCCTCAACATCCTCCTCCCACTATAATTCTAATCCAACCTGAGCTAATCCTTGCTAATCCCATCCATCCTCGCCATTTGTAAATCTCAGCATCTTTAACAGCCTCCTGTATAACATAGCTGGTCTCACTACCATCTCGTAAAACGACTATATCAATTTACGTTATAAAGTCTGGGGGGACGGTACAGTCTTGCATTGGGAATTTCTGGGTTGGTTTCCCATCTGCATCCTTTCTGTAGTCTGTATGTTCTTCCCATGTTTCCTTTCCAAAATTCTGGTTGCACAGTATGAAGACATGCACGTCAGATGGACTATAGATCTTAAATTACTCCGTGTGTGTAAGTGTGTGTGTACGCTGTCTTGTGTACAACCTTTCTATAGTGCTTTTTCTGCTTTTCACCTTATGAGTGTTAGGATAGGCTCCTGCACCCTCCACAACCCTAGTTGGGATAGAGATTTAGATAACGGAGAGATGGATGAGTGAAGTGTGTGTGTGTGTGTGTATAAACACAGATATATGTATGTATACTGTTTATATACTGATGCAGTTACAACGGTAGACACAAAAAGAACCTTTTCCTACAAAAAGCTTTCATGCATTAAAATGGTTCTTGAAGTTGTCATGGTTCTATTGCCTTTGCAAAAGTACCCCTGAAGAAGCTCTCTCTTTAAATTGTAGGATACATTTTAACCATAGAGGGCTTAGAGATTTCAGGATTGTCAGACATGACATTCTAAACAACTTCCCACCCGTTAACAGACAGCCATGGCCCGAAATGTGGCAACGGTGTCATTTTGGGAAATCCATCCTGTCATGTCTTTGGCTATGGCTGCAAGAGCAACTCAAGGATCCAAAATTGGCAAGCGGTTGCTTTCTCCTCAGCTGTGCAATACGATTATGCTGGCGCTTCATAAACACCATGTGATTCAGCAGCACCCAAAGGTTAATACCCATTCTTAAGCCCATTTATCATTCCAACAGAAACTCTGATGAATAGAGCAGGTCCGCTAATCCCTGCAAGTGCAACTGCATTTAACAGGATAATGAGGTTTGTGCAGATGGTGAGTCCTGGACCACTAATAGCTTTTAAAGGAGTGCGACCTGCAAAGCAGGCGAAAGAAAAAAGAAAGTGTAGATAAATAGCCAGCGTCCCTCTGCTCTTGCCATTATGGGCTGGCACAGGCTGGTATGTTCCAGCAGCTCCCTGTGCCCAGCGTGCCGTTGTTGTGGGTCCATGGCTGATGATCCGGAAATCTTCCTTCATTAAGCAGCTTAGAGTATCTTCTGTACAACAGGATTTTCACGCCTCGCCTGCTGTGGGGAAGCCAGAATATGTACACAGCAGACTGTTTACACTGGTCCAGATCCATCGCCTCCGGGGAGAGATGCGCCACGGCAAGTAACACCGATGATTTTCGTAGGTGCAGCAAGTCATATGTGCTCTTATTTGCTACATCTGCCATTTGGCCGAGGCCTTTAGTGACTCCCACCTTATGCATGCTGGTGTCGCTGTCCTGACACAACCTCTTATCTCCGAGACATAAAGTTTACAAGTAGAAGAATAGTAGAGTCTTAACTGTTTTAAACTACACATAAGTGACAAAAACTATTATTATGACAGCAACTATGTATCATTCTATGCGATCGCTCACTTCCATTTGTTCCTGAATTCTTCTGTTCATTTTAAGCGACATCACAGAATTACACCCTTCACTTCTGAGATGTAGCTCATCCCTTTAAACCCCAAATATCCTATTTTCATAGTATTTACTGGTTGTAAATGAAAAAAAATGTTCATTAACAAGAGGTATCCTTTTTCATTTTGCTCATAATCACAGAATAATCAGCCTAAATGTCAAAAATGTGAATTATTTTCCTTTTAAAATATTTTAAAAGTAAAACATAAATTAATAAAAGCAGAAAATGTTATCTATTTTTTTAAAGCACAGTAACAACCTGTGTGTGCTCACTGTAGGATGCAGTCCGTATTCTGCCAATATTTCAATATTCTTTCACTGATATTTGTGAAAAAAAAAAAAAAAATAGACGTTTTCTTTGGAGGCTATTTTGCAAATTTTCATGTAATGAGTTTAAAAAAATGTTTCAGTGCAGCTCTCTCTGATAACTTAATATCAGTTATATCCATCATGCAAATGAAAAACATTTTATACATTTATTTGCTAAAGATTTAGAGACAGACATCGGGTTCCATTCACCAGCACTGTTACCGATTCTGACTCAGTAAGTTACTCTAGAACAGCACATTCACATCTGACCAATCAGATTGGCGTTTATGTCTGAACCAAATTAAGTGGGTTTCCCTAACTACGGACCAGCAGTGGGTCCTCAGCCACTGTCCCATGAAGGGTGCTTGTTTTCTGCAGAAGAGGATGGTGTACCGAGGCTGCTTTGGCGCATCACTAAAACCTGAGGTCAGATTTGATCTGTGGATACAGATCACAATAAGCTAGCAAGCGAAACATTCATATTAATTATGTGAAAGTGACTATTTGTCAGTTAAACCATACACACTGTGCGGCATCTCCAGCACCCGGGGAGCAGTGATGGTGACGGTACCTTGCTCAACGGTCTCTCAGGTCTTGGAGTCGAAACCATAAACTTATTTTTTATGATGCCTAGTCCCTAAACCCAAGGCCATCCTTGTCCAAGGCAAACTTTTACAGATTAAACATGCATTTGTATTTAAAAGCTCTGCAAATGAAAAACACCTTCGTTTCACTTCACTTTCACTTCATTTCACACCCCATATTCCAGTTCACATTCCAATACACAGATACATAAATAGTGTATTTTACGGTTCATTTTATTGGCCTTGTGTAGTTGCTGATTCATCTCCCAGCATTTCTCCTGAACTTTCTTCAGGTCTGATGTGTCCTGAGTCAAGGGTTATCAGCAATATCAGCAGCTGAAAGCATGAAAAGGAAGAGCGCCTTCCAAATTAAACACAGACTGTGGCTGCATTTCTCCTGTATTCAGTTCCCTCTGATTCCAGCAGCCCTCGATGACGCTTTGTCCCCAACTGGCCCACATTTTACACTTTCAGGAAAAAAAGAATTAAACTGTGACTGAGGAGTGTGCTTTCAGTATCTTTAGTTAGGTAACAAAGATCCACTGCAAGTATATTTTAAGGTGGACTGACTCCATACTCCCCGTCTCAACTCCAGGCTTCTATTTTACTCCTTCCCTTCAAATCACGAGGTCATGAAAAGGTACAATATGCCTCTTTTTCTTGGGAAAAACCTATTTTAGGTTTAAAGTTCTACCTTGGATGGTACATTTACCTTGTTTGGACCTTAATGAACAAAAAATATCCTTTTCTTGACAGTGCAGCTTTTGGAACTCAGTTTAAAAATAGCAAGAGTGCCAGAAATTAAGGCCAACTGGCTAATTAGGGTAAAATACTGACCCAGTTTATTTCTTTGTTTTAAAGGTTTAGTTTTTAAGATTTTATTTAGAATCAACATATGATGCTGCAGTTTGTGGAGGTTCACATTCAATAGCCACATTAAGAACCAGAGGGACATAAACAGACATCCGGGGAATCGGTGTGTGTACAAGCTATCAATCTATCTACATGAGGGGCCAAACAAAGGTTTTATGGGACTCGGTTGCCAAGGGCGCCCCAGCATCACAGGCCCCAGATTGATGGGTTGCCCTCCCCAGCCTCCAATAGTTAAGTCACTGCTTTTCACCTTTGGGTTCTGACATTAACCACATGACGTCCTTCTTGTTCTGCTCTCTCCTGGACCGAGTGACTGACCTGCTCGGATCTGCAAAGAGTCCGAACGGTTTCATTAACCTCCTGCTCTTCTTCGCCACCTCAATCTCAGCCCCTGAGAGCCTCACTTTCTCTTGATCTGCGCTCGTGACAGTTTCCAATTGCAGCTGAACAGCAGGGCTCCTGTTCCAAGAGAACGCTGTCTAAACAAACAAAGAACGGAAAACTCTCAGATGGAAGCGTTCTCAAAGACATCTGATGTGTGCGCAAAATCATTATCTACGAAAATACTTCATTAGACGCTGAAACTTCAAATCACCGCTCAAGCTTTGTACGTTTAAACACTTCTGCTCGAGGGAATTTCTCTTTAAACAATTTAGCCAATTACACTCTTCCATGAGTGTTTCTAATTCATTATGCATACAGGACATCTTTATTCTCCCAGTACGGAGCTCAAGTTAGCATAAAGCAATGGATATAATGCTGCTTGATTATTGTTGACTCTGTTGGAAGCAACCATCTCTCTACATTGGACATAACGAGCTTATTTCACAGCTAACAAACGAATCAATTGTTCAGCATTCCTCCATGGCTGTAGACAAAGGTTATGTAGGCAGATTCGAGCAGCCTATCACACCCAGAGCTAATCAGGAGAGGTGTTAGGGTCTTCGCCTTGGTCAGGTCTTTGTGGAGATCTTTTGTATTATTCCCCCTGAGCCTGTATATCTTACTGGCTGTGATTTTTTCCTCGCCTCCTGTCAGCAGCTGAGAAATGGGACACATATGGAGACCCGGGCCTTCTTATTCAGCTCTATTTACCCTCGGGGTCCACTCAATTGTTCGAGGGGTCACCTAATTTCACTTTATGCTGAGGGAAGAAAAAAAGGACCGAATGAAATGAAATGTAACACTCTCAGGAGCAACATGTCACATTGGTTCACACTCACCAGCCCTCTCTCCGGCTCATTCTGCTCCTCTGCTGAAGTCCGCTGGCTGAATATGGTCTGATTTTGTGTATCGAGATCTCCTTGCATCACGGGATGTTTTACCACTTCAGAGTGAGTCACCAGATGTTGCCTTGAGACTTAATGTGAAAACTGAATTCATCAGACAGATGTGTGAATAGATCTACAATGGTAGTGGATTCATGGCTGGGCTGTAGCTCAGTGGCTTTCATTGTGTTCGCACTTATTTGAAGTCTCAAACGTACTGCAGCCTGTCTGGTTCATGAATAAATCGCCACCTATTTAAATTCACGAGATCACGGTAGGTCTTCGTAACGCATTGACACTCGTCCAGCAAAAAGAGCTCAGAGCATTAACAGAGCGGTTAATGTTGGTTGGTGACAGTTTGAAAAGATAGTTAAAGTTTTGTGCAACATGGAGAAAAAACCCAAACCAGAACTATTAATTTTCAAATTCTCTGTATTTGGTTATTTTTTATTCCAGGGTCCAGGTGTTTCCTCACCTTTCACCCTCTGAGAGCTGGGATTGGCTCCAGCAACACCCGTGACCAAAGGGACAGGACAAGCGGTTCGGGACTGATTCCCAGGATCAGAAGGTCATCTGTTCAAATCCCAGAGCAGTAGATTGCCCTGAGGTCCCTTTGAGCAAGGTCCCGTCCCCATCATTGCTTCCCGGGCGCTGATGTGGCTGCTCTAAGCTGCACATGTGTGTTTGAAAAGCAGAGCCTGCATCTCGATGTGTCTCAAAAAATATAGTCACTTTCATTTTACATAAAGGTAACCCAAGCACTGAAATATTTTGATAGGCTAACAAGGAACACTCAGAGCAGAGTTTTCCTTTAGGCGACCATTAATTTGGCTGTGCTCCACTGGTTGGCCCCAAAATAGCAGGGCTACATTGTACCTTGTGGAGGTAACATTAAAGATTACAACTACTGTAAATAGGAGAGCGTCATTTAGATCATTAAAACCTCATGAGGCAACATAAGAGCCTTATCAGTCATTTAGTGAGATGAGATTATAATGAGGCAATTTACTGGAGAAGTCTTTATCAATGAAAAATCTTTAGTCTTTAGTTTCTCAGCTTTACTATTTATTAGTTAAGCCTCTGCCTCTGAAAAAATATTGGAATGGTCAATTTTTGGAACTTTGTACCTGGCTTTGACTGAATCGAATGACTTTCTGTGCCTTGCCTGCAAGCACATATTCTTAAACATGAATGTACAGACTTTAAGCACTGCACACTTTTCTTACATCTGTCATTTACCAGATACCCAATGAACCACTGTCTCGCTCACCAATGATTTTTCTCTCTCCTTATTATAAAAGTTCAGCTTATGAGCAATCGTCCATGAGCAGACAAGAAATGAGCAAACATAAACAGGTAAATAACTTTAATCTAAAATGTAGTGCTGAAGATGACATTGTGTCACATCACAGTTGAACAAATAGTGCAATCGTTGATCACTAATGAGGTAGTAAAGCAGCAGCAATATGAAAGGCATTCGCTGGAATAATCAGCTACCAAAAACATGCGAGTTATTGCTTTTAGGATGTTAGGATCGCTAAAGGTGCTATTGCCTATTATCAATCATAGTGAGCGTAGAAACTGGCAAGTTTAATTCTGCTCCCGAACTGAGAGAAAAAAAAAATCAGAGCGAGCCATGCTGTGCCAAGCCCTCATGCTTGCACCTGAATTGAGCTCTGGCTTTCACACCTCTCTCATCTCCATCGTCACTAGGCTAGCAAGACCTTGGCTTTATGTGTATTCATTAAAATGTGCACTAAACTAACTCTCCCTGACTGGCTGGTGTGCTAATTAACGTGGCGTCTGGGCTTCCTCCGAAACCTTTTTTTGCTTTAAACAATGAATAAACAAAACCAAAGCCCAATCGTCATCAGCCCTCCATGCTGGCGTAAAAACCAAGTGAAGGAAACTACGGTGCTGCACGGCGATCAGCTCAGGGCCAACTTGGCTTCATAAAGAAAGTACTAGCTAAACTGCTCTTCAGACATGACTGACATCTCATTTCAGACGAGGGAGTGAAACAGGATAGGTGCAATCACACCCCAGGTTTAGCTCCAAACTTGCTGCTTCCACTGTCAGTCATGCTGCCTAAGCTGCGGAAGCCATGGTGCTAGTGATGCAGCTGCTCTGAAATGCATGGGAACTAAATATTCCAGGTGCTGTTGGTGGTTTTGATTGGGGCTTCTGGGGTCTTGGTTTCAAGGCTGCTGGAATTCTTGCGAAAGCAGTAGACCCCATAGAGACGGAACTTTTTGTCAGGGAAACCTAGGTTTCGGACCCCGGGCTGAGAGCCCCCGCATCGTGCACGGGGGTTGACAATGGGGTAGCGGACGCTGCCGTCCTCCACCCAACCTGCTTCACAGCGGTCCAAAAGCTGGAACTTCCAGGCAGCGTAGAGCTGGCCTACTTTAGCCACTGTCGAACCGTCACGCTGGCAAGCCTTCACAGCCTCGGGGTAATTGACCTTCTTGAAGCGTTTGAGGAAGTAAACCTGGCCTAAAATAGAGAGACACGCACAGAAAAAGGACAGTAAACAGAAATGACCTTGAACAGATTACAGTTTTCCATGCTACCTCTTGCTGGATAGAGCAGGATCTAAACGAAGAATTTCCAATCATGCCGAACTGCACAGGCTTGAAATACGCATCCCCAGCCAAGCAAGACATGAGAGCTCTCCATCAAAGCTGTTATAAAACACTTCTATTTACTTCAGGCTGTCAGAAAGTGACTTTCCGTGGCACAGAATTTCAAAAATGGGATCTTGATTGCGGAGCTCCCTTGAACCACAATAAAACAAAGTGCACTTATTTGTTCGGGCAGGCAGAGTTGTGTTTATACCTGAAACAAGAGAGAAAAACTGATTTTCTCCTCTATGAAGCCTTTAGACTCTTCATATCTTTCACCTGAACTGTCAGCGTTCTGTTTGTTCATATAGTCCCTGGAGGCTTGGAAAAATATTGTCTTATATTTCCCTGAGGGCAACTCTGTAAAGGCCCTACGGCTGATTAGTGCCCAAAATATCAGCCATAATTGCCCCAGCTATGAGCGGTTCAGGACAGAATGTGCTTTTAAAAAACTCATCTGAGGTTGTAATGAAAAGCCTTTTAGCTTCCAGTATTTGCAAGTGGACCCAGAAAACTGCAATGTACCGATGTGGCCATCTTATGTTTGAGCACTTTTCTACAAATAGGTTTAACATTGAAAAACACACACGCACACACACACACGCGCACACACACACACACACACACACACACACACACACACACACACACACGCACAAACATACACACAGACAAAATTCATTTGGCTCTCCTCTGAGTTTATACTCATTATTCTTACACAGTCACAACCTGACTCTGCACCACAGCCGCCATAATAAATCACATTTCCTCAAAATTTGATTTGGAGAGTTCTGCTGCAGCAGATGCATCATTCTGTCAGCACTATGGTGGGTGCATGGTGCTGTGTTTCTGCTGGCTCTTTAGACAGCATCTGCCTGCAACCTGGACCTCACTGGTACGGACACGGTTTGGCGAACACCTGTCAATGGAGAGGCTTTGAAAGCAGCAGGAGGTCGTCCGGCCCGTTCAGGATCCAGTAAACAAAGGCCAACCCTGTCTGAGGCCTAACAAGGTGAGAGAGGCTCACTATTTTAAGCCTGTGGCAAAATGTCAGGTATAGAAATGGCCAAGAGATAACAAAAACTAACAGAATCAATAAAAGGAGCAACATTATTTCCAACTCCCACAGTGAAAGGTGAAAGCCTTTTCAAATGTGGTTAATTGGTGAGTAATATTTTTGGTGGAGAGTGGAGAGTGATCTATTTTTGTTCTCACCATTGAGCTTTGAGGTAAAGCAGAAGGCGTCATAGCGCTCGTCCTCTTTGTGCCGGTACCCATAGTTGCGGACACCAGGAGGGGTGTCCTTGCGGCCGCACTCATCCCGTGGGTGAGAGATGGGATACTGCACTGAGCCGTCCTCCAGCCAACCAGCGTTACACCAGTCCAGTCCCTCCAGCCAGGCCTTGTGAAGCTGCGCATGAGAGGCCAGGATGGCGTCCTCCTGCTTACATGCCTCTTCCGCCTCGTGGTAGTTCAGCTTGTAGCGGCCAAGCCGAATGTAGTATGGGAACACAACACCTGAAGATTTTACATTTGAATTAAACTTGGATCATTATTTTAACCACAGCATACAGTTAAATGCAAACATCCGGGCACACTAATCAAATTATGTTTGAATTACTAAGTGAAAATGAGGACGTTCTGTTCATTTTAATCCTCATTAATATTGACTTGCTGAATATGAAATGGATAAAAGTAAAATTGTGCCGTGTTTTGGCAGAAGTTAAAAACGAAATACTAAATAGAAATTTAGTATTTAAAAAAGTACAAAAGTAGAAAACGTGTGCAGTAAATTCATTTGAAAATGTTTAACCTTAAATTTTGAATTAAAACCTTTGCTGTCATATACTTAAACCAAACTTACACAGTATATCTTTACCCATTTCCAATTTCAAAGACATGTTTGGTGTCTGAAGACCTTTATTTATTCCAGGTGAGTAGACTAACTTGGCTAATTATTGTGACTGACAAAGAATTATTGCTGTATTAAAAACATTTTGACCGGTGGTGTATTATGATTTTAGGAGAGGTCTTGAATGTAGCCAAAGCCCAAACCTTCAAGGTCCAGACTGACAAATCCTGTGTCATCCTCCATGTCATTGGTGACCTCACACTCATAGCGGCCATAGTCCTGTAAGGTGACGTTGTGGATGATCACTGAGGCGTCTCCCGGTCCGGCCTGCTCCAGAGCCACACGCCCACGGTACGGGCCAAACACTCGCTGCTGGCGGCCAAGGGCCACAAACACATCCTCAAACTGAAAAGCGTCGGTCACTTTGGTCCATTTGATGCGAATGCGGGCCGGGTCGGCACTCTCGGGCTCATGGTGGTAGCGGCAGGGCAGTGTGATGGTACCGCCCCGATGTGTGACCACTTTACCCGGAGCGGTCTGCACGATCACTGCTCCTGTCTCGTCCTCTAAAGCAGGACAAAAGAGGCAGAGTTCAGAAAATGCACACTTTGTTCTATTTCCAAAGGAATTCTTAGGGGGAAAAACCCATCATATATTCTTATGTTCCAATCCCATCATAAAGTTCCTACACTTTTTACAACTGAATGAAAATTCCTGATCTTTTACACAGTCTGTGCATAAAGAAGTTAGTTGGAGGGCCCAGCAGATGTATTAGTACTAATAAAAACTCAAGCAGTAAATTGGCTCAGAATAAAGCTGCTGAAAGAGTCCTTGGTTTACCAAAGGTTTTTAAGATCAAAATGCCGTTCCCTTCCTATTTGCCCTGGAGTCGTGTAACGTTACCTTAATAAGGCATTCTTGCCTTCAGACATTCTTTAAGCTTGTCTGCTTAGACCAGAGTATTTCTTGTAATGAAGGCATAAAACCAGATTAAATGGCAGCGCTGACTCCAGCCTGCTTGTGCTAAGTTGTATTTACCTTGGTATTATTTGTTTGTTGTTGCTTAAAAGGATCTTTTTCCAGAGTTGAAGAATGAAACAACCTGTTAGGAGGGGCTGTGTGATGGATTTGACTCCATTTCCAGGTAAAAAAAATTTCTACACATCACAAAAACATGAACATACCATGACAGAAAAAAGGCAGAGTCAAATTGCCAGCAAGAATAGTGAGTCAATTTACCCTCAATAAAGCAATACTGTACAGAAGAGTGGGTAAAATGTCCTCCACAGTGATGTGAGAGACTGATCACTAGAAGAATTAGTATGAAGTTGTTGCTAAGGTGGTATAATCAGTTATGAGTAATGTCCTTTTCACATGGCATCTGCAGAATTGTTTCCTCGAAGAAATGAAATGAAATGAATCCTTTACGAATGATCCGCTTGTCTTATACAACAGAAATCTTGAAAATCTTACATCAATAAACTTAACAGGATGGCCAATGCTCAATGGGCAATGTGTATCACATGCAGACCAGTTTTGTTTATGAATATTTGAACATGCTGAGAAAAAGTGATGTTCGGTATCTTTTGGTTTTTTTTGTAAATATAATACTGTGCAAATCTTGAGCCACCCCTCATTTCACATCTTTGGCATATAGATTAAATTAAAGAATTGGGAACAAGTGTTTTAGTGTTTCAGGCTGCAAAGTGTCTAAAGACAAAATGTTCTAGATAGAGTTGCTCCAACCACTCAGCATTCAGCAAACTCTGGCCTGATCTTCCAGAATCATCTGCAGCTGTTCCTTCAGTGCTTTGTTCCTAAAGTTAGACAGCTTTGTTAAGGTTCAGTGATTCATAATTAGGTCACCTTGTGGCTTATCCAGCAAAAATCAATACTCTGGTCAGGTTCAGGGACTGGACTACCAATGAGAGTCAAAAACTTTGTACTTCAGGAAGCCTGGACAATTATTCCTTCACAATACATTATAAAATACAAGCATTTCCGACTCTATAAAAGGAAGAAATAAGGGCTGGCTCAAAACTTTTGAAGTGAAAGTGACTATTTTTGTCATGGCACAGCACAAAGTGAACCACAACCTCTGGTTTTCACCCATGCACACCCTGCAGCAGGGGGCAGATAATTAAAGCATCCAGGGAGAAGTTATGGGGATGGTATCTCACTCAAGGGTACCTCAGGGCAACCTTTTGGTCCGGGATTCGAACCCATGACCTGCCGATCCTGGGGCCAACCACTAGGCCAATGTTGCCCCCAAAAAGTCCCCACAGGATGCAGGTTCTTGCACTTTGCACAGTACTGTAATTGGCCTAACCACTAAAAATTGTATCCCTGTTGTAATGCTGATCAGTGGCTATTAGATTTTCTTCACTTTTAAGAGTGTTCGGATTTTGGCCAAACTCTTGCTTTAAAACCTGCATTGTGAGGACTTTTTTGTTATGGCAAGCACATAACTTCTCGTCAGACCGGTGAAGCCAAAATCCAAGAGTGATTTCTTTTGGGAGATTGTTTAGAGCTGCAGGAGACCCCCAGGAGCTGGATTTTGTGTCCATGCCTCTCTGTCTTCCAGCCCAAGTGCCCTGGGCAGCTAAACAACACCTCAGTTCAACACCGTCAGAGCTTTTCACTGACAGATCACAGCAACTAAAAATCAGCCCTGACATCTGGTCATTAAACTCTCCACTCGGTGTCGGTCTCAAATGTTTTGTCCCTAACGAATGCTTGCCGACGAAAGCCAAATAGTAAACAGATCCTCACATTAATTCAGTGCCTGACATCTAAAGAGCTAGTGATGTGTTTTGGGGAAAAGGAATAGAAATTAAAAGCCTGTGTCATGGTAACCACACGGCCAATTGAAGGTAATTTGCAGCTGCCAAAAGTCTTAAAACCCACACTTTGATGGGGATACCAACACAGCCCGTGTTTACAAAGGCCCGTCAGAGATCAGGACAGTGCATGACAGCACAAAACCACCAACATCTAAACAAAAGAATCTACCCCCTGAGCTAACCCGCTGGAGCCTTAAAGTGTTTACTGCATGTGTGCTGCCTTTCAAGACCTACAAACTTCCTCATAAACATGCTGAGCCCCATGTCCTTCATATATTCCACTCGACTGGAGTCTTGACTTTAAAACTTAGCCCTGAAAGCTGTAAACAAAGGATGACACAGACAGTGAGAGATCAGGATGCACACAAACCATTTATCATTGAGTTACTTTACAAATGCCCATATTACACTCCATGCTCGCACACCGTCTTGTACACAGTATGCAGAAATGACTGTATCTATACTCCTGCTACACCAATGCAGGAATGTCTCGATGATACCGACCCAGAGCTGCAATTGGTCACCAACGGCTCAAGAACACTGATAAGTCTAGTCCTAGTCTTGGCCTTGGGCTGTTGTATTGTTTGCGTTTACACTGTGCGGTACTGTCCGCACTGGTGTAGTTTCATGTTGTTCTCTGTGTGGCAACAGGGTTCTCGAGGAATGCTGTATAATTTCACTGTGTGGATGAAAGGGTTAAATGCAGAGAAGGTATATCACTGTGGTGCACTGTGTGCTGTGCTTTGTTCACAATGACAAACATACACTTTCACTTTTTCACTTCATAAGTGAACCCCAGTGAAAAAATATAGGCGCTCACCAAGAGCAATTCCTAACCTGCACAACAAAACATAACTCTGCTCTTTTTTCTGGTGGGTGAGTGAGTGAGTGAGTGAGTGAGTGAGTGAGTGAGTGAGTGAGTGAGTGGGAGAGTGAGTGGGTGGGTGAGTTGGGTGGGTGGGTGAGTGAGTGGGTGAGTGAGTGAGTGGGTGAGTGAGTGAGTGGGTGGGTGAGTGAGTGAATGTGTGTGACAGTGAGTGAGTGAGTGAGTGTGTGAGTGAGTGGGTGAGTGAGTGAGTGAGTGAGTGGGTGGGTGAGTGAGTGAGTGAGTGAGTGAGTGAGTGAGTGAGTAAGTGAGTGAGTGAGTGAGTGAGTGAGTGGGAGAGTGAGTGGGTGGGTGGGTGAGTGAGTGGGTGAGTGAGTGAGTGGGTGGGTGAGTGAGTGAATGTGTGTGACAGTGAGTGAGTGAGTGAGTGTGTGAGTGAGTGGGTGAGTGAGTGAGTGAGTGAGTGGGTGGGTGAGTGAGTGAGTGAGTGAGTGAGTGAGTGAGTGAGTAAGTGAGTGAGTGAGTGAGTGAGTGAGTGGGAGAGTGAGTGAGGGAGGAGTGGAATGAGGCAGAGTAAAAGGGAGGAGGAGGAGGAGTGAGTGGGAGGAGTGAGTGGGGTGGGAGGAGTGAGTGAGAGCAGGAGGAGGAGTGAGGGGGCATGGAGTGAGGAGTGAGTGAGTGGGGGGTGGAGTGATATGGAATGGAGTGAGGAGGGGGGGTGCGTGGAGTGAGTGAGTGAGTGAGTGAGTGAGGAGTGAGTGGCAGGAGGAGTGAGTGGCGAGGAGTGGAGGAGGAGGAGTGAGGAGGAGTGGGGTGAGGAGGAGTGAGTGGTGAGTGAGTGAGTGAATGAGTGAGTAGGGGGGGTGCGTGAGTGAGTGAGTGAGTGAGTGAGTGAGTGAGTGAGTGAGTGAGTCAGGGTTCTTACCGAGGACATGCACCACTTTCCTTCTTCCTTTGTCTGAATCAGCAGTGTAGGGGGTCCCGGGGGGTGAGAAAAGCAGAATGAGCGATGTCAGCCACAACCACTTTGCTTGGGGCTTTAGGCAAAAAAACACAAGCAGCAAAGAGTATTATTTTCCATTCACAACCAAAGGTGTTTATATAACACAGTACCGTATAAAAAAGTAGTCTCAGCCTTCTTAACAAATACTATCAGTATTATCACATTTTTATTATCTATCACAGATTATGCCAGTGATAGCCCATCATCAAAATGTGTTCCTAGTCCACAAGCCTTGTTTTCTTTCTGGTAGTGAAAAAATAGAATAGCTTAGTGGATCCCAAGACCAGGGTTCGAGTCCCCTTTCAGAAAGGAGTGCCTTTGTTTCACCAATAATGATCGGACGCTCTGCCATGGTTAGTTTCTCTGGATAAAGCTTTCTTTTTTTTGTCTCATTTCACGAAATCCCACCAGGGTCGAACAAGACACAAGGTGCTAGAGAATCGGTCTAGCATCATAATCCTGAATCTTAACCTGCCCCCTTATGTCCAGTTCAACACTTGGTGACCTAATGGTGCCCTAAACCCCATGATCATGGGTTCGAGTCCTGGACCAGTAGGTTACCCTGAGGCACTCTCAAGATACCGTCCCCATCACTGCAGACTCAGGATGTACGGCTGCCTGAATGGGTTAAATGCAGAAAAAGCATTTTGTTGTGGTGCAGAATGTTCTGGTGTCTTCACGATGACAAACTTTATGGGCAGATATGTAGTTTAAACCACATCTCATTAGTGTGTGTGTGTGTGTCTGTGTGTGTGTAACAGAGAGAGGGATCCTTGAGTATGGATTTATAATGATGTCTCATTAGAAACACAACCCCTGGGTTAGTAATAAGCAAGAATAGCCTTTATTCTAACAGAGATCAGGATGTGCTGCATTAGGGGGAAGCAGGGGGAGACGGCAGTGCTGCAGTAACAGCTCAGTGGCATGAAATAACCTGCACATCTCCTCCAAAGATTGCTCTCTCTGCCTGCCTGGTGCAATGTCACATTTGCCAGAGCTTTAAAAAGCATACAGATCTGAGTCCTGTGTGAAATATGAACTTACCATGGTCCCTGCAGAGGCTGCCCTGCTCCAGTCTGGCTGAGCTGCAGAGTGATGGTGAGAAGGGAGAGTCGCTGCGCTGCAGTTCAGTCCATCCTCTCTCCTCCACTGCAGGACCAGCCCTGCTCTCTCTGTAGGAAGTGGCAGAAGTGGGCTGTGTACTGAGAACCCATCTGTCAGCTGTAGTTTCTTTTCTTTTCAGCATTTCATGCCGCATCACCTAAAAATATCTGCAAAAACAGCCCCAAAACCAACATATTACAGCAGCTGAGGTGCACAACCAGTGTAGAAGTAAACCAACATAAAAATACAGTGGTTCTCCAGTTGATAATACATGTTATCAGCTGTTTTTCATCAAATTGACTTGTATTTATGCTGTTTTATTGCCCCTTACACCAGTGTCGGGGTTAATACTTGATTTAATATTTTTATTCATGATTAAAATAAGAAGATGTTCATGAAACCGCGTTAAATGCCATGTTGACTAGTTATAAACACACACTCCCTTTAAAATATGGACGTATCGTGTTAATTCGGTTGCTTGCCCCGAGAGTGTTTACATTACAGACGTGAATTCGGTCTGTTTTGGGGAGAATTCTCCACCAGTTTTCCAAACACAGAAATAATACAAACTATCTCCGGTTTTTATGTCGAGCTACTTTTGTTTGTAACACATTACTGAGAGAAAACGTCGTGTTTGGGCTGTAGTTTGAAGACACTTAAGTAAAAAAATGTGTTTTAAGCGAAAACAAACTGTCAGACGTTATCTTGGTTAATTTAGCGTTAGCAAACAAAGCTAACGGGGCGCTAGCTAGCAAGCTAGCGTTGTTTAATAAGCTTCGTTCGTCACATGCAGGCCGTTTTGCCAAATAAAGAGACATTTTGTGTGAAACTGATGCACTTTTATTATCTTTCTGTCTCCGGGGGACGGCGGGGGCTCTGTGTTGACTTTATCTGGCGTTGAGGCGGAACTCGGCCATGGAGGGGAATTAGCTCAAATGGTAGAGCGCTCGCTTAGCATGCGAGAGGTAGCGGGATCGATGCCCGCATTCTCCAGAGGACACTTTTTGACTTTCATTTTCTTTAATATTGTCATGAAAACGTGTGGGGAAAGTGGTTTTTACTCGAAAAGTCAACAAGCATGAGATAGGCTGTCCATTCTCCTCCTTAGAATGCACTTTTCCCAGGGTTTCTGTGCTCTGGGTCAAGATCTGGGCATCACTGTGAAACTGCATCCCAGCATCCTGAGCTTGAGCTACAGCTGGAGCACATCTGCACCTTCATCAGCAACGTGCTTAGATATCCTAGGCACATGCTGATGCCCAGGGAAGGCAGAACTAATCAACATGGTGTGTGTTTGCATGTGCATGAAAATAAATGCATTTACTCTTCAGCAAGAAAGCAGGACCTGCTGAATGGGACAGAAACAGTGGAGGAGTGGAGTAAAGTAGTGATGATGATGATGATGGAGCAGTGGTGGCCTTGTAGTTAGGTTCTAGGATGGGAAGGTCATGGGTTCGAATCCCAGACCGGCAGGTTGCCTTGATGTCACTTCCGTTTCACGATGATGAGTCTTTATTCTTTATTTCAGGTCAGCACGCGAGGCCTGATGTGAGAATGTCTATGGGATGGTGCCCGGAAACAGCCGGCACAAACTGTCTCCTAAAAAGATGCTTTTCGAGACCACTGCTGTAACTAAACACTTAAATATTCTTCTTTCAAGATGTAGGACACATTTGTGCTTTGATGTTCATAAAATTCCGCCTTGATCTCACTGTACATGTGTGCATTAAATAATACAGCATGACTTACATTTCCGTGTGACCCAATCTGGGTTGTATATCAAGGCGAAAATAGGATCATATTGTGATTTTAAGTCATGTTTCACGATGTGCAAAGACCTGATTTTGATATATTAGGTAGGGCTCTGTATTACAGATCTAACAGCGCTTTAAATCTCAGTATGAAAAGATGTTCAAGTCTGACCTCGTCCCATGCACACCTCTGACCTCACCCTCTGCCAGCTCTGATACCTCTTAGTGGCACTTTCATTTCTCGGAGTGAGTGTGTGAGAAGATGAGTCATTAGAAGCATCATCAAGTTTGGCAAAGCAAGAGAGAGTCTTGCACACAAACCTGGGTTTTAGAGCTGAATGTCCAAATGAAAGTAACAGAAGGTCAGATTGTTCATCTGCATCCTTTAAAGAATAAATCTGCTTAAATGTCCACGTCTGAGGTCTAATCTGGGTCAGAAATCACAATTAAAATGAGGTCAAAGTGATTCAGGTGACACTGCAAGCTAAAGCGTAATATTTCAGTATGTGCAAAGCATGCAGATATAATAATAATAATAATAATAATAATAATAATAATAATAATAATAATAATAATAATAATAATAATAACAATAATAACAATACTAATAACAACAATAATAATAACAATAATTACAGTAATAATAATGATAATAACAACNATAATAATAATAATAATAATAATAATAATAATAATAATAATAATAATAATAATAACAATACTAATAACAACAATAATAATAACAATAATTACAGTAATAATAATGATAATAACAACAACAATTACAGCAATAATAATAAGAGATTAAAAGAGAATAAAAGATTACTCTAATAATTATTTTTATTGTTATTATCATCATCATCATCATTATTATTATTATTATTATTATTATTATTATTTCTATTATTTTAAGTGTACATTTTTTGACCCCTTAAATGCAGGTTTTATTATTCATTTGTTTAAAATGTTCTTTTTTACGGGAATTGTCACTTATGGAACTAAAACCTATTTCTACTGATCATTGTTCAAGAGGTTTCACATGATTTAAAGATTATTTTATTTTTAAAATGGAGAAATGAGGTTGTGTTCTGAGAGCGAAAAGTCACAACGCAATGAATGTGAATCTACACAAATCGGCACAGTTCCAGTCTAGGTTTTATTGGATTGTTAATCCACTTTGCTTTAAAGGACCGTGATCACCAGTCCTGCTCCAGGCCTTCAGGTCAGTTTGATGCCTTTAGAAATTCCAAATCCATAAGATTGCAAAATCTATGTATCTGTATTCTTAAAAGTAAAATTTTCATGTCTGTAATCTAATCTGGGTCCTATATCTTGATTAAAATTAAGTTAGGAATGTTCAGATTACATTGCAATTTAAAGAGTCATGTTTTGTGACATGCAAAGCAAACAGTTCTGATTTCTTCTCACTTTCATGTTCAGCTTCTTTTGAACCGTGGATAATATTAATGATTTTAGTGCCGTTTGAGGTCAGTTTATGCCCACTTCTTCTCGTGGTTGGCCTGACCCACAGGTGCAGCTGAAAGGAAGTAGGCCGGATCCCCTGTGCAGCGCAGGGCCAGCAGCAGTGGCCCCGCAGCATACAGCAGGTTAAGGAGGAGAACGGGAAGCAGGGTCGACTCAGGAACACGGTACGCTTCAGCAGTGCGTGGGTGCAGACTGGCTCCAATATGACACCACTGGGTCTAGAGAGAGAGAAGGAGAGAGAGAGAGAGAGAGAGAGAGAGAGAGAGAGAGAGAGAGAGAGAGAGAGAGCAAGGCCAGTACTCTTACTATACAGGATAAAAGTGAATTATTGAAAAGCAAAGCTGTTGCTCATCATTATTTGCTTTCATTAAGTGGCAAACTGACAGCCAATTAAAACCTTAATTGAATTATTACAATTTTATTATGTATGTATATATGTATTATTACTTTTATTTAAGCACATTCACTCTATGCTTATTATTAAGTCATTAACTTTATCATCCAGCATCGGCATCAAAAAAAGAACTTACACAAAGCTTCAGATTCAGAGTTTAGAATCATAATTATGCTCTCCTGACTGGCAGATGCTGCATTACAGGAAGTTTATTGTATTATTTGAACCCTTAAGGCTTATTATTCGTTCACTTAAAATCTCTTTTTCTGGTAGTTGTCGCTTTGGGACCAAAACCTTGTATCTCCAAAATGCCAACTTTGCAGGGGAAGAGAAAAACTGAATTCATAATTCAATCTGGACTTCTTCTATTGATTACTCATATTGTTGAGTTTGAGGGAGTTGAGTTATACGATGAGTATGGCACAAGATGCTTTAATGTGCCAATCGTAGAAGTCATCGATACGTGATCACTGATCCACCCCTCATTTCTTTATGTTTTCACTTTGGCATACCGAGTACATTAAATTAAAGAATTGGAATAAATGTTTTAATGCCCAGGCTGTAAAGTGCCTAAAGATACCAGGTGCCTAAATAAAGATTTTCCAACCAATCAGCATTCAGCATCAGCAGTAAACAAATCACCTGGTCATGTGGAATCATCTGCACCTGATTCTTCACTGCTTCATGATTTAAGTTTTGTTTATAATTTAAGATTATAGTGTGGCTCAAAAAATCTTCTAAAACTAGTCAGGTACAGGGACTGCACTGAAAATGACACATTTGTCCTTCAGGAAGACTTTAAGGTACCCTTGGTACCGTCCCCGTCACTGCTCCCTGGGCACTTTCAATAGCTGCCCCCTGCTGCACGTGTGTATGGGTGAAACGCAGAGGTTGAAGTTCGTTGTGCTGTGCTGTGCTGTGTTTCCACGATGATGGGAATAGTCACTTTCACTTTCACCTCACTTTAAAAATTACCAAAAAGTCTCTCTCGCTGAGGATATGAAGGAAAAAGGAATGTGCTCAGGACTCAGGACAGCACTGTATATAACAGTCAAGACTGAGACACTGCTCATAGCTAAAAAATATAAATATTTTTCTTTTCCTTATTATCATGTTAATGTATAACAAACTCCTTTCCTCTGTGGTAATAGTTATAACCAGTCTTCACATATTCTGAACTGCACTACCTGGCTCAAAAGCTGAGATGAAGGCGCTAAAATATGATGCTGTCCTCTTCCACTTTGAGGCGCAGCCATGTTCATTAGTATCTACAGCCAAGCATCTACAGTGGGGGCTGTAAGAGAGCTGCTACACTATCCAGCACGGTTGCTTTCACTGCTTTGATTAGAAATGCTGACTCCCCTGACAGTTCTGCCCCCATACTGTGAGCAAGAGGGGAGCCAGATGAGCTCCTACAGACCGGGCCTTTGATCATAGTCATGTTTGATGGCCTCTTTTCTATAACACAGCCATAGAAAGGAGACTCCAACTTTGCCTTCTGAGCAACATAAAAAAAAACAACGCAATGGACAGCACATTATAATGGACACACCATGGCTGTGGAGCAACATGAAACATAATGCAACAGATGGAGAGGGCAGATTACAACAGATGAAACACACTGTGGTTCTCCGCCCTGGTGTTTTTTCTGTCTAGTGGGATTTATTTATATATATTCGGTATCCAGGACTTCTGCACTTACATTGTAAAGACTTTGTATTATAGAGCTAACAGTACATTAAATCTTATTAATATCATGTGTATCATGTATAAAAATACACATTTGACTTTACCTTCATCCAGTTAATTCAGAGAGATGGGGGCAGATATCGAAATTAAACAAGACCAATGCTTTTTTTCTGCGGATTGACTCCAAGGACTCTTTGTGGCACTTTTATTTTGAGGATAGGTGTGTGGGAAGAAAGATGATCACAACAAATCAGGAAAATATGGCAGAGCAAGGGACAGACTTCCAAACTAGAGAGGCAAGACTTAAAAAAACGCAGTCAGTGATTAGTGTGTGTTTCTTAATAAACCTCTTATTGTGGGATTGTTGCAAAAATCATGCATTTGAGCTTTTTTTTTTTTTTGACTGTGTTGCATTTTGTATCTTGTCTGTTCTCACACTTCTTTCGGATATTTTTTATAAAGTTCAGATTTTCCATGCTTTCCCACACTGATCACAGTCGGTATTCATAGAAAAGATTTGGGTGAATTTTGAATTCTTGTGTTTAGTTGCAACATTAGCTTTGCAGCTTTCGCTCTAAAGCAGCAGAATTGGGAGTTCAAACATGTCTTGGGAAAGTGTTTTTTTTTTCCTGCCAAACCATTCCTTTAACATTATTTTTCTCTGTACATTGTACATGTTTGGTGAAGCTGCCTTGATCATTTTTTTTTTATTATTATTTGTCTACAGTTATTTGCACCACTTTACCTGTAACACGGCACCAGCAACGTAGACGGTCCAGTCCAGCATCCAGGAGCAGCCGGGTGTTATCAGTCCATACACAAACAATCCCAGCAGAGGGAGGGCATGGAAGAGGAGCAGCAGCATCTACAGCAGAGATCACTGCATCAGAGAACCAGCAGCAGCTCTATGTGTGAGTCAGCAGTGCCTCGCCACTATGGCACAGCACTGCCGGGATTGCAAATTAATGCAGTTCAACTTCACCCTCAAGGGCACTATCGCTTCTGCCTTCCAGCTACCCATTCGGCATGTAGACATGGGCAGTGGTACTGAGTCCCTACTCCCCTATCCCCCATCACAATCACAGACACATTACTGAGCTATCACACACAAACCGGTGTCATTGTCTTATCAATCAGAGGCATTAGATTGCAACATGTATGTAAAGAGAAAGAAGCAAGCGGGCGACTTTGAGCACAGGCCCACTAAGTGAATTACTGAAGCATGAAAGTCATGTTGCCGCAGTAATAGGATCCAGATATAACTTCGGAAAATTGCTTATACACTTCGCTGTGGCCTTGATGAATCCTAATGAATGAGGGGAGAGGAGTGAGAGCCAATCAAATACGCCCTGCTGTTCTCAGTGGAGAGAGTCTGCGCTGTGCCTGGGCATCTGTCTGCAGTGGTTTTTCAGCATCACTGGTTTAGAAGGGCATCTTAAGCCCGAGACACACAAGCACATGCAAAAGATTTCCAACAAACTGCTGCAACAACTCTTGCATACGCCAGCTGTATTCCACAGTCTGTGAAGGCATGATGTGGCTGTGAGCCCAAACAAGCTCAGTCTTGAAGGTTTAAAGGTAGAGGACAGTTTGATTCACGTTAGCTCCTGCTTAGAGGTCGGTAAAAATCTAAAAATAAAATGCACCGAATTGTATTGCAGTATTGCATGTTGTACATTTTAGCTTGGGGCTAGTTTCAGTCTCAGATATCTCCCCCACATGCATAGTACTGCGTAAAGTACAGAGGGCAGCGGTGGCCTAGTGGTTAGGGCGTTAGCCATGTGATCAGAAGATGGGGGGTTTGAACCCCTTCCCAAAAGGTTGCCCTGATGTACCCTTGAGCAAGGTGCCGTCCCTGTCACTGCTCCCCGGGCGCTTTCAATAGCTGCACGGTGTTTGAGTGTGCATGGATTAAATGCAGAGGTCCAATTTCGTGGTTCAGTGTCTGCTGTGCTTAGACCTCGCAATGACAAAGGTTGTCACTTTCTTTCACTTTTAAAAAATGTCTTGAGCCAATATAATTATATTTTGTTACGTAATAAACTAGTCGGTGCGAAAAAATGCTACTTTATGCCTGTCAAACTGTCTAATCTTTGGTATATTGTTTTATTCAATGTGTTCTAGATAAAGGGGTTCCAACCTCAGCGTTCAGCATCAGTAAACTAATCACCTGATCATCTGGAATCATCTGCAGCCCTTTCTTCACTGCTTAATGTCTTAAGTTAGATGGATTTTTTCTGCTTGAATGATTCATTCATATGAAGATCACTTAACAAAAAACAATCCCCTGAAGCTGGTCCGATACAGGGACTGCACTGGAGAACTTCCTCAAAAACACATTAAAAATGCAAGCAAGTCTGACTCTTTGGAAAATGAAGAACGAGGGATGGTTCAAGACTTGTGCACAGGAGTTCCAACAGGGAATGCAACGTTTGTGGCCACGGCGACTGATTTGTTTCATTTACTGTAATAATATTCAAAGCCCTGTAATAGGCTCCATATGAATCATTAGTATTGAATCAAAAAATCATCAGTTCCCCACTGGAATCTATTGATTTGTGTGAGTCATTAAACCCCCTACTAGCTACATTAAAGGATCCGATAAAGATTCATTCCCCAGCATGTTGGTTCTGCCTGTCAGCACTGACACCACTGACCGATTATGATGCCTTTCCACTCATTTGTAAGAACGTGATTGTATTTTGTGCGTAAACCAGGGTTACAATCATTAATACACTGTAAACAATGCAGTTGATCACTCATCATCACACCCACAACACAGAGTCTGTGCATGTTTGCACTCCTCTGTGTGTGTGTGTGTGTGTGTGTGTGTGTGCATGCGTGTGTGGTTGAGGGGTCTAGTAGTTTCGGCCTGGACTCAGGGGAAAGATTAGCTTATCAACTCCTCACAGCGCAGCTCCTGCCTGATCGATGGGCCGCCAACATGGCTCGACTCCAACCAGAACGAGGACTTTCGATAACCTGTTGATCAGACTAAATCCCTGAGGCAAACAAACCCGAAACGTTTGACTCCGGATTGGGCCCAGACCGTAAATAGAGAAAGATTCGGTGACAAAGGAGGGAGGCCGAATCACTCCTGTTGTGTGCTGCGTGTTACAGTGTGCATTGAATAATGGTAATCTGATTACTGCTGCATTTCTCAGTACAAGGGGTTGGAGGTACAGCAAGCGTGGTTCTTGCCCTGAGCAGTTCTGTTTAAATGTGTCAGGATGATGCGATTATCCACACACTGTAAATGAGATTACTGGAAAACAGTTACTGCGCTGCGGAACCCACGTTCAAGAAAAAAAAAAAACAAAAACGAAAAAACTCTGAAATTCTCACCATAACCTTGGGGAAGCCTGCGGGATCGTTCAAATACGGCTCATACTGATTCACATACGTGTTGAAGATTTCAATTGGACAATCCAGAACTGCCTGAATGAAGAGAAATACAAAAACATTCAGCACAAAAAACAGCCTTGAATCAGGACAGCTTGATTTGGAGGCTGTGAGTGTTTTTCATTTTCGATGTTCTTCGCTGTTAATTAGTGCAAAATAAAGTTCTTGTATTAGAGTCAAAGCCAATCCGTTTTAAGGCACCACTTTAAGGCTCCACCAAGATGGGCCACATAAGATTCTTAAAAGGGAACCTTTTTTTTTGTACATTTTTGGATGCAAAACTTAATTCAGGGTGGGTCGATATCATATGAAACATTATCGCGGAACTTGCCTAATTGGATTTTCTGACGCTGTGATAGGAAACAGGGGTCCTGATGTCTCCAGTGCAAATATAGGCATTTTATTTTTTTATCCAGATCCACCTGTGAATCTACACCTACCTTTAATACTGATAATAATAGGATATATTATAATAACATGATAGTGGCAATTCCAAACTTTTTCACCTTACAGAGCCCTGCATGCACCTCTCTGGTATGAATGGATTTAAAATCAATCTTGGAAACAGGCTTTCTCTGAAAACTATCATAAATCCGTGTCTCCTACACCAAAACAACACAATTTCCTATAGTAATTTTGTAAGGGAGCGTTTAGAGGCATTAAAGTCTTTTGATGTCTGATTGTCATCCCCATCCCCTCTGAAGAATTGTGACTTTTTAGGTTTCTTGACGTTATTTCACATCAGTCTTTGTTTTTTACTTCAAAGCCATTTAACTATATAGAACTGCAGAAAAATCAGTGGCCTTCCCGTTAAACTCACCAGTCCTCTGAAAAGCGTGAACGCCATGGTCCCCAGAAGATAGATGACGAGCAAGAGGTCTAGAGGGCGCCAGATAAGAGCTTTCTTCTGTTCACGGTCCACCTACAGAGCAAGAACGTCGTCAAACTTAGGCCTGAAAGTGAAAGTGACTACATGTCATCGTGAAAAGACAGCACACAGTGAACCACAACAAAAATCTTACTTTGCGTTAAACCCATGCATGCCCTGCAGCAGGGGGCAGCCATACATCCAGCACCCAGGTAGCAGTGTTGTTATTTCTCAGGTGCCTAAAACTTTAGTACAGTGCTGTATGTCTCCCCTTCTTCTTATCATAAAGACATATTTACCTTAGATGCAGCCACGACCAGCGTATCCCGTGATCTCTGGAACAGGTGTATAGCCCCCCATATAGGCAACAATAAGAAGGGCATGTTGATCCAGAAGGCAGGATAGATCTCTGAGCCATATTTACCTGGAAATTAAGGTTTAATATTGTGAGATTTACAGGACAGTCCAGACACTTCAGCTGAAATCTTCTTCATTTTACCTTAAGCCTGTGTTATTGTACAATTCTGAAACTCAATGCAATTTTGATATAGTGTTTTTCCCTTCTGAACCAATTCTACTGCTTTTCCAATGATTATTTTTCTGTTCTGACAGCCTCTATTCAGACGCTGCCTTTGATGATTCCGAGCTGTATGAGTGGGAGAAGCTACACCAGCCTTGTGATTGCAGAAGCTGCTTATGTAAGTGCTGTTCAAGATCACCCATTTTACACTGAAACAGGGGCATTTTTGCCTGATCGTTTCATGACCCTTCATGTTCACAGAGCATACTTTGTACATGTACAGCACTGTGCAAAAGTTTTAGGCAGGTGTGGAAAAAATGCTGTAAACAAAGAATGCTTTCAGGAATATAAATAATGATTGTTTATTTTTATCAATTTACAAAATGCAAAGTGAGCGAACAAAAGAAAAATCTAAATCAGATCAATATCTGGTGTTTCTACCTTTTACCTTCAAACCAGCATCAGTTCTTCTGGCCCCCACAGAGCCCTGATCTCCACATCATCCAGTGTGTCTGGATTACATGAAGAGACAGAAGGATGTGAGGAAGCTACATCCACAGAAGATCTGTGGTCAGTTCTCCAAGATGTTTGGAACGACCTACCAGCCGAGTTCCTTCAAAAACTGTGTGCAAGTGTACCTAGAAGAACTGATGCTGTTTTGAAGGCAAAGGGTGGTTGCACCAAATATTGATTTGATTTAGATTCTCTTTTGTTCATTCACTGCATTTTGTTGATTGATGAAAATAAATGATGAACACTTCCATTTTTGAAAGCATTCTTTGTTTACAGCATTTTTTCCACACCTGCCTAAAACTTTTGCACAGAACTGTATAGTTTTTCCAGATCCTGAACATCTTGGAAGGTAAACATGCATTTAGGCTGCCAGGGTTTTAGCTCACCAACAACTATCCCCATCAAAAACACAACCATGTTGGCCAAGAGCGATCCAGCCCAAAAGAGACCCAAATTGCGGTACGGCTTCCTAAAAAAAGAGAGAATGAGAAGAACAAGATTTGTTGTTCTTAAGATCTCAATGTAACTTATTCTTCCAAAGGAACATTGAAACCTATAATTTACCCAATTTTACATTCTAACCAGACATAGTTAATCAGCAATGACATTCGTGTTTAAAAGTTTCTTCTTTAGAACTAATGCTGCTTACGCTGAAACTCAGTGACGACCCAGACTGCTCCCTTCATTTCTGTAAAAACGCGTCACCGTGTCTTCTCTCAACTCGGTCAAACCGCATTCAGATCTTCATTAAGGTCATGCAGACTTGTGGTTTAGAGCTGAAACAATGAGCAAAGCTACACCACTGCAGCCTTTTTAGACAGGATTCGGGCTGATACTCACAAAGCATTTGTAAATTAGGGGACTGAAACTTACACAAGTCACTACCACCGAATCTGACTGTGATTTGAGGCGGTTGAGAGAATGTTCGGTGATGGAAACGGAAAGAAATTTGACAATTTGGATGACTAGTCATCGGACTTCATTGGCCTCACAGCTGAAATTGTCCACAAAGCAAGATGCACGTCTGGAGATGTCCTTGGTGATCATTTACATCTGGTTTCTGTGGAAAATTATATTTATATTGTCCCTAAACTTTCTTTAAAGCTCACAAACTGCTTGGAGACTCATGCTTCTGGAGTTTCAGTTGAACTAAGTAAATGTAAAAAAATTCCGTATCAGTTTTCAGAGAAATAATTGCCATTTTGATGGCTGGAAAATAATGTGCGATGGCAACACCTGCTGTGAGAACATGCTTCTCTAACTGGGAACAGCAGGAGCAGCGCCCTTGTGAAGCTGCCTTTTGTCCATTTTTTACACAAAAGAGTATGCTGTGCAATTTTGGAAAGAATATAATCAAGTATTTAACAACTTTCCTGAAAAATTGAGCATTCACGAGGCTTGTGTTATAATTTAGTAATGCACTGTTCCACTCTCAATGCTGTTTGGTGGGAATTAATATTTCATTACTTTTTTGCTACACTGGCCTCTTATCTTAAGTGTCAAACTACAGGAAACACTAAAAAATACTCGCCTGTTGGACATGCGGTGTATCATCACCAGGTACATGATGAAGTGCACTATTCCATCCCAGTAGCACATCATTACAGCATAGGATGACCCAAGATATGGCTCCCCCTGAAGGACAGCAAAGCCTTGATTAGGCGCCGCTCAGGATAAGCATCAATAGAAAAGCCTTCCCTCGACCATGATACTGACCAGCTTTTGGTAGAAGTCCATGAATCCTGAGATGAAGCCATCATATTCCAAAGCGCTAACAATGTCGATGACACAGGTGAAGCAAAACTCGGCAAATACTGCAGAAGAAAACATGGGTTTAAAAAATCCTGGTGACCCCTAAAGTGCTCAAGTGACAGTTTGTTTAAATGTCAGTAACTCTAATCACAGGACAAGTTGTGAAACATGTTATCATAAAGGTTTTCTTTGATTCAAACAATGTCAGAATTCACCTACGCCACTGAAATATATTCAGCAGCTCTTGTCTTTGCAGACAATTATTTTCCCTTCTTTTAATTCAAGGCTTTAGAGGTAAAAGACATATGTCTTCTGTGTAATTAGACTCTTTTCTCGGCTCTTTTGAAATTCTAATTGTGAATGATTATAGGCTTTATCAAAAGGTCTCAGAGGCTGGTCTCCAAACATAAAATATTCTCACCAGAACACAGAGCAGGCCTCCATTTTCAGACAGAAGGCAGAATTAGACTTTATTTTATTGCACAGAGCTAAACACAAAGACCTGTTTGACACAACGACCACTTAGTTTATTAAAAAACATTTCAGCAGCTATTGATTTCTTGCACTGCGGCAAAGCCATAATGATGTCTGTAAGCTCGGGGGTTTAAGGCTGAGGTTTATATTTAGATGCACATGTTCCTTTTCAGAGCATAGCTTTGGCAAAAAAAAAAAAAAAAAAGGCACTTCACTGTGATAGACAGTATCATGTGGCATTTCCTGATGAGTCCAGGAGACAAATAATAATGAGCAACAGGAGGGTGCAGAGGGAGGACATCAGGATGGAGGCAAATGTCAAGGCTTAGGAAGTGACTGGTGTTGTGTAAAGGACAAGATCGATAGATAAATGGATGTACAGACATGGATGTACAGACAGCAACTTAAATGGCAATAAAATATATTTTTGTCTGCTTTGGTATGTTATGAAAGCCCTGTGATGAACTGATGAACAATTTAGGGTGTTGCTCTGGGACAGGCTCCAGTGCCACCATAACTCTTGTTGAATTGATAGATGGACAGATGGACAAATATGAAGTTAAGAAATCTATTTACTTAAGTGTCAGTTCTTATAGCACAACAAAATAGTTACCGCCAAAGGCAAACCTTAAATAATAAATCATCATTAATGATTTTGTTTAACTGGATGGATGGATGGATAGATGGATGGATGGATGGATGGATGGATGGATGTCCAGATGAAAAGACAAAATTCAGTTTCATTTTAACATTATAATTTGCTGTAAAGGAAAAAGACAATGTACAGGATGGGTTGATGGATGGTTGGGTAAGTAGTTGTATTCATGTATGTAGTTATGTGTGTATGCCTGGATGGATGGCTGGATGGATGGATGGATGGATGGGTGGATGGATGGTTGGATGGATGAATGGGTGGATAGACTGATGGATCGATGGATAAATGGATGGATGGGTTAGTAGTTTATTTTTGCATGTATGTATGGATGGATGGATGGATGGATTGATAGATAGATGGATGGATGGATGGATGGATCCATGGATGGATCAATGGATGTATGGATGGGTAAGTAGTTGTATGTATGTAGGCATGGGTGGATGGATGGATGGATGGAAGGATGGATGGATCAAAGGATGGATGGATGGATGGATTGATTGAAGGATTGATCAATGGATGGATGAATGGGTATGTAGTTGTATGTATGCATGCATGGATGGATCAATGGATCAATCAGAGGGCACATGGATGAACGGGTGGATGGATGGATGGAAGAATGGAGGGATGGAGGGATGGATGGATGGAGGGATGGATGGATGGATGGATGGATGGATGGGTCAATAGCTGTATTTATGTGTGTATGCCTGGATGGACTGTAAGGAAAAGAAATGGCGTACGTGCAGGTGTCTAAGTTCTAAGCTTGAGCGAGGGATTGGCACCGATATCCTCTTCTCCGTGTTCAATTTCATGCTTGGATTGCGAGAGATGCTGTAAACTGTCCTCACACTGACATCCACAAGTATCTGATGGAGGGCCTTGTTGATACGAGGTTGAGCAGAGAAGAGTGGTTCTGCCGGCGTGTGTGAGACGGGTCTGCGGTGCACTGATATACTGCCAGATAGTGGCATTCTCTGTCTGACTCTTTCTCCTTCATTCTACCAGAGATATGCCCCACTAATCCTCAGGCTTGGTTTAGCCAGGCTAGGTAAAGGTGAGATAGGCTCTATCAATTCTTCCATCCTTACAGGGGATTAGCTTTAACGTTTGCACTACACCAGATGACTTTGAGCCCCGCTGTGGGGTCAGACACTAGTGGCACAATAACATGCCACCCCGTATCTCTGGGACTATGGCAGGTATGCAGTACCTACGTTTATAAATGTTTTTGTTTTGTTTTTTTCAGAATGGTGTATATATATATATATATATATATATATGCGAGAATTGGCGTGACAACATCTTTGTGTTGCTTTTTTGTCTTTGAGCAAGTTCAGCAAGGTAAAATATTACAGGTTATAGTACAAGTTATATCACTACTGCAATATATCATCGCCCAAGAGCATTTTATTCATACCAAGCAGAGCTGAAGGGTGAATCGGCATGTGTGGCTTCTCTGAGTCATTTCACTGGAATGCCTCTTTGGGCTAGAGCTTTCCACTGATCCTGATCAGGGTAATCTACTTTGCAAAATGAATAGACAATGAGAGGTTTTCATGTAGGTGTATGTGCCCTGCCTTCCGTGGTTACTAAATAAAGCTGTCTGAGCTTTCAGTCTTGCTAACGGTTTCTGACGTTTCTACTTCAATGACATAAATTCCAGGTGAATTATGAAACGGAGAACTTTTTTTGAGAGCAGTCAGTCATACCATAGAACAAAGGGTCCTTTGGTGGATTGTAGCGTGATGCGAGGTAGATCAATAGGAACACGATCAGTAGAACAGCCAGTCCAGTCTGCATAATGACCGTAGGCCTGTTGGTTCAACAAAGTCAAAAGTCCAATTAATTAGTGATCAGAGAGGAAGGGGTGAATGTACATATTGCATACGAATGTAAAATGACTGTAGCTTGCTGTTAGTTTCATTTATTGGAACATGTTCACAATTATTCTGTTAGCTGAAGTTATGAATATAGCAGTTTGATGGAAGACAGGAGTGTGTCGATGGTTTGTAAACAACTTACGAGGGATCTCTCACCTGCTGTCTTGGCAACATGTCACTCTACAAATTCTTTGAAAAAGAAATTTAATCTAAAAAAAACCTTACAACCCTTAATCTGCCCAGCTGTACTCTACGCATGCCACCACTTGAAAATCCCAACGCCCCAGTAATCCCACTAGGCGGTCAAAGGTTGAACTGGAGCTTTGGCTAGTCATGTGAAAATTATCCATTAAGTTCTCAACAACAGCAACAATATCAATACACACTATATATTTTTTGTAACTAAACAATCTATAGTTTGCCACCAGTTTATTTCTTAATTGTGATTAATCCACCTGAAAACAACCTTAGGTGGTAAATTTTGTTAATTTGCAAAATGCTGCAATGCCTTTATCATCATTTATAATGATCAATTTCAATTTTTTAAATTGTTCTCCTTAAGAGCACCTCTGATCCCAGTTTTAATGGACAGGGTGCTTTTAAGAGATGCAGGAGCTTCGTTTTATTACCATTTGAACCACTACTTTCAAGGGCTTTTACTGCTCTCTACTGGCAGACAGGGACAAACACCCCCTAAAACAACATGTAGAAGACATTTTCTTACACCTGTCCAATTCACACACAGACACAGTAACAGTATGAGACTTACTGGGAGAGCCACTGGTCCAGATGTTCTTTAAACTGAGGGTTATTCGGGGTTATAGTCACACTGTGTTTCATGCAGAAACTTTCAGAAATAGATCAATCGAGAAAACTTACTCTTGAAACGCAGGAATGGTGTTCATGACGTGAAGGACAGCAAGGGCTGTCAAAGAAAATACAAAAACGCATATTTCCTGCACCATCTTGCCTGAGGGTGTCAGTCCGTATGGTCAGGGTATCCGCCGGCAACGTTTCGTACCACTGTCAAGAAAACATGATCAGTGGAGTCATGTTCAGTTATTATGGCAGCGCCAAATTTCTGCATGACTTCTGCAAGCAGTGCTTCATAAAAGAAAACCCAGACTTACCGTGTGTGCCGTCCTGAGGACCACAGTTATACTGACATGTGCACCACATAACTGGAGTCTGAACAGTCTAAAGGGCTTTTAGGCTGAGTTGCATAATTTTCTTTTGTCATAATCCGAATTAGTCTACATTTAGTACAACTCTGCAGGAATGCAGAGGCCCGGCCTAAAATGACCCAGTTGTGCCCCAGTTCAGCGTGAAAGAAATTGCACTGGTTATGAAGTTGTGCTTTCACTAAGCAAAGCCTGGTTAGTTTAAATGAGAGTTTTGGTCTTTGGAGATTAGTCTTCGGCCAGAGAGACAGATTGCAGGACTGGTGAACTCCTTTAAGTTATCATGAATTAATGTTAAGCCAACGGTGAGAGTTTTAAGTTGAATGGTCTAAAATAGTCTGATCTATCTTAAAGCTTAATATCAGGACCAGGATTATGTCTTGGGCAGTATTGTGCAAAAGTCACGGGTCACCCCTCCTTTCTTCATATTTTGTGAACAATCACCTTGTTGGTGTAAAAATACTTTATTATTTCCGTCAGACTGTCACATCTTTGGCATATTGACTTAATGAAGGAATGGGAACAAATGCGTTAGAGCTCCAGGTTGCAAAGTGCTAAGGATACAAGGTTCTAGCTAAAGGGGTTCCACTACTCAGCATTCAGCATCAGCAGTAAACTAATCACCTGATCAACTGGAATCATCTGCACCTGCTTCTTCACTGCTTCATGTCTTAATTTGAAAGGGAAAGTGACTTTTCTTGTCTTTGTGAAATACAGCACAGCACACAGTGAGACACAGCGAATCTCCATACAGCAGGGGGCAGCTATTGAAGGCACTTTTGTGCACTCCTGCTCTGAGGAACAGTCCAGGTTTGGTCCTTTAGATGGCGTCCAATAGCCATAGTTTATTGGTGTCGGACAGTCTGGGACAGGCAGTCCATCTTTAGGACTTTTCTGCTCTGCAGCGGTCTCTTTGTGTTATCTTTGCTCTTTTGAAGGTAAAGTTGTCGTAAGGAGTAAGGAGCTGTCGCTACACATTGATCAAGCCAGTGACTTTGAGGTTTCCACCTTTATCCTGTCCTTTTTCTGCCTTTTTGTAACTTAGTGGAGGCCGTTCCACCATTTTTTTTCTCATTTGAGTAAATGGCCTCAATGTAAACAAAGTGAACGACAGTTTGATGAGAAATGCTTCCTTCTAGAGAATTGTGTAATTCAGGGGAGACAGGAACCAGATATGTGAAGGATTCACTTAAAGCATCTTCAGTTTGGAGGTTTTGACAGAAGAGGGACACCGTTTAACGGTGGAGCACTATGTGGGTGTGATGAGGCAAAATAGTCTTTCCATCATCAACATCAAACAAAAAAAACTGCTTCTCGTTGGTGATTCACCCGTGGTTTCAAACAGTAAAAGAACTGACTGTATTTGTGCCGTAGGTTAAATTCTTCATTCATTTCCATTTCTTCCTGTCCTCTGCATCTTCCTCTTTCACACCGACCACCTGCCTGTCCTCTCTCACCACATCCATAAACCTCCTCTTTCTCCTTCCTCCTCTGCTCTTGCCTGGCAGCTCCATCCTCAACATCCTTCTCCTGATAACGTCTTCCTCGTCTCTCCTCTGCACATGTCCAAACCAGCCCATTCTCGCTTCTCT
>CM029380.1:21181197-21223697 GCA_017165825.1 Hepsetus odoe
GTGTGTTCTCTCTCTCTGTGTGTTCTCTCTCTCTCTCTCTCTCTCTCTCTCTCTCTCTCTCTCTCTCTCCATGTTGGTGTTCGGGGTGTCGGAGTCTGAACGGAAGTTTGTCTTCTCTCTTTAAAATGGCCTCGTCGGTCTCCGCGGGCGGAGCGAGTTAGAGCGTCTGTGTGCGGAACCGGGAAACAGGGAGCGACACTCGGCTCATCCGCCGATCCGGCCGGGATCCGACACCGCCCGCCGGACAGAGTCGCCACATCTCCTCGCAGGTACGGCCGCTTCCTCCGTTAAACCGGCTCCCACCCGCAGCCCGGGACGGTTCCGCTCCCTGACAGATGCCGTTACAGTTCGAAAAAGTGTCTTAAAGTTCAGTGACGCGACAGAAGTTGCTTCAAAGTGTCGCTCGCCTTTTCAGAAAGTTGCGAGTGTTTCGGAAAGTTTCCGCCGAGTCGGACTCGCGAGAATTCACTTCTTTAAATGTCATTTTGATCAAGCGGCGGATAGTTCAGGTCCAGTTGGTAGAAACTCCACTCCAGGATTTCGCTTCAACCGAACGGACTCCGGCTGCTGGCGGCTCGAGCTCCTCGCGGAAAGACGCAGTCGGAGCAATATCCTGGACTGGATTTGGACCTGGATTAGGGTTTTGGACCTGGATTTTCTATTTCCACTCGTGTAAAAGCTGAATAATGTTTATCAACCAGTTACCCTGAAAATAATGTATGTTCTTATATTATTATATAATAAATTAAGTGAATAGAACACTTAAAGTCATCATTTCTGAGGTTAAAAGGCTCATTTTGGGTAAAAATTAAGATTGGGAACGAGGCTGGCTTGAGGCTTGTTAGTCTTCAGATCAGCATCAGATAAAGAAGAACAGCCACATGTGACATCGGCGCCTGCTGAGTGTTCATGCTGACTGGAGATCCAGGTGAAATGTGAAGCTTGTCTGAAACAGAAAGTAAGAGAAAGACTCCGAGCCTGGCAGACGAGCCTCGGCCTGAGCGGAGAGGACGAACTGACGGGGTGATTCACAGCTTTGGGATTTTTCTGAGGTAACCACTAAAAGTGTTTTGGATCTGGGCTCCCGGGCTGTTCCTTCCCTCCTCTTCTCACCGATTAGTCGGTCCTTCTCTGGAAGCTGCCAAAAGCTTCCTTGGAACTGTTGTGACGAAACATTTCTGGAGAACTGGTGGGAAAACGTCAGATCACGTCACATCCAGTGATCAGACACTGCCTTTTTACTTCATTTAAGACTTTTTTATCATCTGTTGACTTTTTCAAACTTTGGGATCTCTTTTAAGAACATAAACAGTTGACTTTTTATAGGCGTGTGAGAAGAATTAGGCCTGTTTTTCCAGGATACGGAACGTTCTGTTTCTCTCCGTCTCTGTCGGCGGTAGAGCCGTGCCCAAAATGACCAAATTTTGAGTTTTGAGAATGACAAGAATATTCATTTTCACAAAGCGAAAGTTTGCATAAACTCCAGTGTGTTAGGAAGATGATCAGATGAATTGCAGTTATTTGCAATGTCCCTCTTTGCCATGAATTTAATCCCTAAAAACCCATTTCCACTGAACTTCAGCCACAAAAGGAGCTGCTGACATCGTTCCAGGGATCCTCACGTTAACACAGGTGAGAGTTTTGAGGAGGACAAGGCTGGAGATCACTCTGTCGTGATGATTGATTCAAATCATTGTTCCCCCTCTGGTAACCATGGTTACCTGCAAGTAAACGCATGAAGTCATCACTGCTTTGCACAAAAATGGCTTCACAGGCGAGGAAATTGCTGCTGGTAAGATTGCACCTAAATCGATCACTTATCAGGTCATTGGGAACTTCAAGGAGAGAGATTCCGTAGTTGTGAAGAGCTTCAGGGTGACCAAGAAGGTCAAGCGAGTTGATTCAGCTGCAGGATTGGAGCGCCACCAGTGCAGAGGAACGGCAGCAGGCAGGCAGGTGTGAGTCTTGTGGACTTTTTGGAGACTTTTTTTGAATGTTGCATTACCATACCGTACCATAAGGCAAGAGTGATTGTGGTTTGGGGAACAGAACATTGACATTTTGGATCCATGGTCAGGGAACTCCCCAGACAGTCAGGGTGAACTGCAGAGGTGTTGAAAAGGAAGGGCCAACATTGTGAAAACTGACTCTTTGCATAAAGTTAATGTAATTTTCATTGAAAGGCTTTGAAAGCTATGAAATGCAATGTAATGATGTAATACTACTTCAGTTACCATAGAAACATCCAACAAAAAGATCTAAAAACACTGAAGCAGCAAACTTTGTGGAAACCACTCCTTGTGCCATTCTCTAAACTTTTGGCCACGGCTGTATGTTGGAGATGACCCGATCTTAATCCGTGCAGCCTGTGAACACAAAGTCCTGAAAACTGAATCCAGACTGTAGGAATTACAGGCAAAATCCACTAAAACTATAATCTGCAGGGAGGGATTCTCCCTTCCAGATCCGTGTCAACCCACTCACACAGTGTTCCAAGACATTGATTGATCTTGATTAGGATTTTGACATTAAAAAAATGAGATAATCGGCAATCAGTGGAGTAATCTCCAGTGCCAGAAGCTCCTTAATCTGGCAAAGAAATATCCGAGGCTCCAGCCTGAGAGGGTCTTCAGCACTGGAGGCAACACTGTCACCTGAATGTGATTTGGATCTTATTCATATAGATGTATATGTTACTTATGTTTCTTTTTCTAGAGTTTCTTTAAAGTTTAAAGTAAAGGAACTAAAGCCTTTTAAATAGACAACTTTTAAAAAGTGTGACGTTTCCAAAGTCTGCGAGTAATCGTGTTAAAAAAATCGTGACCTCGGTATTGGCCAAAATAATCCGGATTATGGTTTTTGTCCTAATCGGTCAGCCCTGTATCTAAACTGGGTCTTAAAGAATAAAAACTAAATTGCACTCTACTCTAAAAAGCAGCCCGAAACTGAAACTCTCCTGATGGGTTGTTCTGAAGTGTAGCTCAGCTTCAGACGGATCAGACACGGGATGTAAATGAGTCGGCTGCTTTAGCATCATTTCCATATTTTGACTTTACGGACAGGGGAGGGGACGGAACGTGATGAAACGATGGTGAAGATTAAATTCCTCCCGTCCCCAAATAAGATCTAAAGTGTCTGTACACCGCATTAAATGATCCTTTTAAAGGAAAGTTTCAAAATTGATATGAAATTGGCCTTTTAAAACTGGATTTAATATATAATTTATTATCTTATCAAAAATACAGGCCAAAGTGAAAAGGACCGTCACAGAAATAACATGAGTTGACAAAAAATAGCTGTTCATAGCAGTTAATTAAGAGCATATTAATGTTATTATTGTAACTGAAGTCGTAAATACCCTGCAAAAACGTGACAGATGGCACAGTTCTGTTCTTTTTGGTTCTGTTCATTTTTCCTTCGCTCCAGAGTTAAAAGCATCCCTTAAATAAACATCTATCTATCCTTCATCTATCTAACCTACTCAAAATCAACAATACAACCTTCCCTCGCTCCGTTTTCTCTTATTTTCTTATTTACTATGTGGGTCTGTACTTTTAACCGCCTCTCCTTGCAAATTTGCTCCCGGACGTGTGGTTTTGAAGAGACTCTGTAAACCAACGTTGAAGTGATGTCGTTATAAGAGCGAGGGGTTGAAGCATGGACCCACGTTCTGACCTCTGGGGCGAGTTGAAGAGGTCAGCTTGCTTTAGGCACTGTTGGGTACAGTGATCAGGAGCTGAAACTCCCCTTTAAGTGTTGTTTACGCTTTTGCATGTGGTTTGAGTATCAGGAGGATTTTCCTGTTTGTGTTCATGTGAAGGAAACGGCACATTTTCTCTGCGTGTTCTCTTTCGCCGAGTGAAGTAAAGGCTTTTACCTTCATCAATTCCGTCGATGCTGATGTTGTGTCTGTGAGAATACAGCGAGATATTGTGTAATAATATATTAGCGACAAAGGAGTTGCGGGTGCCGCCTTGTTGTAGGAAGATTTAACATCAGAATGAACAGAAAATAAGTCAAACGCTCAAATAAAGACAGTCAATCATATAGAATTTATTGTTTAAAGGTTATTTGATATGTAATTACAAAATTACTTGAATAATAAACCCTCAGCAGAGGTCTGTAGTCAGTCAGTAACTGCAAACAAAGATGATTATATTACTGGAATACTTTCTTATCCTGATAAAAGGAGAAAATGAACTTTTTCTCCAAGCAGGAAATGCAAGGCCTGGCTGGAGCAACACTATGCACGTTCTATTCTTTCAACAACCAAGGCCACTTATCCTCAGTCCGTCTCTTATTGTCTTCTTGGAGACCAGAAGCGTGTGTTGACGTCATTAAGTCTGAGCAGGCAGAAACATGTCAGGATGAAGTCTCCTCCATAAAGAGAGCAGAACAAAAGATAGTGGGGTAAAATGGAAGGAGTGATCTTAGTCATGAGTGGTGCTGATGAGCCCGGTCTTCACGTTCGGAGTTTTGAATTGGTGAAAGAAAGGAACGGTTAAGGAAGAAGAAGAAGGAGGAAAAACACGCCAAAAAACGAATGGTATTTCACCCTGTAGGTCTTAGAAGATCGAGTGAGTTTTGAAGTTCACCCTTAACTCAATCTGCCCGTGTTTTCCCCGGATTTGACCAGGTTTCACACTTGAATTGCAGCAGTCTCATAAACGCGACATTTCCGGCCCGACCTGAAGGCAAAATGTGTCTCAAAATGAAATTACAAAGCAAATCCGGTCAAAGGCCAAACCACCAGAGAGCGACCGGGTTTTGGAGTCTATTTTCTGAGTGTCATTTCTGAGGATATTGAGTGTTGCTCTGATACTCAGTAATGTTTCCATGATGTGAATTCCATCATGAATGTTTGCACACGCTCCCTCAGACCAGATATATAGAGACTCTTTTATAAAAGGATACAGAGCCCGAACCCTCCAATTCCACATTCTGATCCATTTTTTCTTGGAGGACTAAGAGTGGACAGGCTTTTTTCTGTTTTTTTTTGGGTATAGCTCAGTCCTTTTCCATATCATGCTTTCTCCCACTTCAGCATCCAGTAATAAATCTCATTTATGCTTGCCTGTTCTACTGGCTGGACACAGTGAAAAATGTCCACTGATGGAGGAGACGGCTGCAGTGGATAATAGCTCCGGCCATTTCTCCGTTCCTGGAACCATTAGGTAATGGTTCATGTATTAAGCCTGGACATAAACATGATTTTGGAGGAACAGGATGCTGCCTTTCTGTTGGCACTACTGGGGTAGACTTTTCCATGTGGACCATTGCTTTGACTCCCCAAATGAAATGAATTCTATCGACCGTATCTATTAGAGAGCGTATTGTTTTCCAGACTTATCTGAAAGGTCAGCTGCTTGATTACTTTCATCCATTCAGGGTTGAGGAGCATTACGGAATGAATCGCAAGTTGTCAACAGCATGATTTTGAGCGATTACTCGTTTGGAAAAAGCTCTCTGTGTTTACAATGTTTAAATCAGGTCACATTAGAAGTAGTACGTTTTTTTAGAGACACTTGAATTGTAATGTATTGTGTGAACGTGTGTGAGCAAGTTGAAGACTGAATTCAGTAGAAGTTTGCTGAAGAGTGAAGCCAAGATCAGGGTCATAAGATTACAAAGTGTCGAGTTCAGATTCATGGATGTCGTTCTGGACATCAGTGGAGCATCAGATGACTTGATTGTTAGGAGAGAAGTGGCCTTGTGGTTAGGGACTGTCCCAGACCATTAGGCTTCCCTGAGTCACCCTTGAGCAAGGTACGTCCCCAACACTGCTCCCTGGACACTGAATATCGCTGCCCACGGTGTGTGTGGGTCAAATGCAGAGGATCCATTTCATTGTGGTTCTGTGATGTGTTTCACAATGAAGATCGAGGTGAGGTCTGTCTCAATTCAGGGACTGCATCATTCAGAGACCCATGTCTAGGTAGGCGTGGTCTTCAGAGCCAAGGAGTGGCCAGGAAGCACACGTTAATGGAGACAATCCAGCCTTCAGAGGACAATCTGCATTACAGCCTCATAAAATAAAAGAAATGGAAGAGTCACAGGTCATCAGAGGCTTCTGCAAAACACGGCGTGGTAACAAGATCTCGGTCTGGTGAAGAGAGGTGGACACAAAAGCTCCTACAGAAGTTGGATGATTGAATATCGTTCAACTGCTTGGGCGTTCTGGACGGGTGTTTGTGACAGAGGAAGTGAAAAGGCCATTTACTGTTCTGTTAATAAGTTGAGCTGCATGTCATTGTGTTTACTTGGACTTCCTGAATTTGAAGTTAAAGTTTTGGGATTTCAGAGAAATTCCCTTACATGGAGCATGAGCAATATTGGAGAAATCGCAGAAATGACCTCATGTGACCAGAAAGAGTCCGACTTCAAAAGAAAAGGCAGAAGAAGCAGAAAATATGACGTAGTGCTGGTAATTCTTACTTGATTTTAAATTCTTTAAGAAATGAACTGGTGAACATTCATCTTCTCAATGTATAGGCTTAGTGATTAACATCGCTGGACCCGATGATTTGAGAGTTAATCTCTAAAAGTTTACACCCCAACAGATTTCTCCAACACTCTTCCTAACAGGGAGATAAAAGTGCTGAAATCATCATGAAGATGGAGGAAAGGGAAAATGACTTCCGAATTTGAAAACTTCAAAAATCTTATTCTCTCTCCTTTTGGGAACCCGTAAAAAAACCAAAAGCTTAGGGCTCCGTCTGAAGGTACACAAGCAAAGCTCCCAATTTCAAAGCTTCCCCTTTTCTCCGCACACTGTGAGAAATGTTTAAAAGAGAAGGATGTTGAAATAGTAAATCACACTTTTAAAAAAAGAGGCAGAAAAGTGCCTTGGCCATGATGACGACTGCTGAACATCCACGTCGAGCTCCAGCGCAAACTTCGAGCTAACTTACTGCAAACCAGTGGAATACCCGGCCGAGTCACGGTCATGTCGGTTACAGCGCTCTCTATGGAATGTGTTAAGGGGGTTGTTTTTTCGGCTTGTTTTCCTGGTTCCGCCTTAAATGGAATGACAAACCTTCAGCAAGGTGCCGATCAGGAACCTCAAGCACTGCATAAACCTGGCTCTTCGAAGCAGCCCAATGTTTTAAACTCTCTAACTCACATGCTCATTTTCATAACCGCTTGTCCTGATTAGGGTGCTGTAGCCTATCGCAGCTCTCACAGGGTGAAAGGCGGGGGAAACACCCTGGACGGGTCGCCAGTACCTCGCAGGGCAGAGTGTCTTAACGTTACTTTTTTCATCATCACTGCTGTCCAGATCAGAAAAAATCCAGTCCGACTCACGTCTCCTTATCTGAACTTCAGCTCACAGCGTGACATTTCTTTGGGTATTTTGGTTAAAAGGCATGAATATGTGTGACCTCTTCATGTAAACGTTGTTATTTAAAAAGGACTGAACACACTAGAAGCATGCTAAATGCTTTCATTTGCATCACTGAAAGAGAGGACACACCAGCAGGATCTATTTGAATGTGCGGTACAAACCTCAGATTCTTTAAATATCCATGTTTTAATAGAGCTGACCAATTAAATATAGGAAGTGAACTCCTAGTTATTCATTTCTATCGTTGGGCCAAAAGGAATATGATGAAATACGTCCCGTCATGTTGCGCGGTCAGTTGTTTAACCAGTCAATTCCTGTTTTGTTTCGATCGCTCTTGGTGACATAACGGTTGAAAACGTTGCTCTTGAAACTCCTGCATAAATCAAGAAGCTGCTTCTTGACCTTCTGAACCTTTTGAACCTTTATTTCTCGCCCCACGTGAATCAGCCATAAGCATTAAAGCTGTCCCGTGATTCAAGCGCAATAGCCCACCTCCCTTTAAATGCTGTCAGGCAGGATTGCACTAAGGCCGCGAGCCATGAAGGTGCCCAGGCCAACGACACACCTAAACAGATACACAAACCTCACATATTTGCATGGGAAACAGAACGGAGCAGTGTAGTCTGAGCTTGTGAAAACAGCACCGTTCCATGTGTCTAAAACTATATAAGCTGTTGGAATATAAAGCTCTAGCAGCGTCTGTGATATCAATATTGAGTGTATTGTAAATGACACGGTGCGTTAAAAGTGAATATTTGTGGCCTGCATGGTCATCTGTGTTCTTCATCTCCTCATTAATAAGTTATTAGTAGCTGCTGGGGTCAGAGACTAAAGCCTCAAGGTTCTCTTGTTGCTGCATCCACCCCCAGCTTTCCCATGGCCTGTTAGGGTTAGTGCCTCTATCTCTGCTTTTGGAGCCAGAACTTGTGATTCCACAGCACTTTTTTCGGCCGTCATCTGTGACTGGGCAGTACGAGTGTTTGTTAATGATGCTGTGGTTTAGGTGTCGGCGTAGGTTTTAGAGAGAAGAGTTGGAGCGGAAGTAACTATTCTTGCCGTCTGGAACGGTTTGGGCAGAATATAGTTCCCTGTGTCGGAGGCAGGTTGTTTCACTTTGCAAAGATTGCTTGCATTATTTTTTAAATCCTCAATGTTCTTCTCAATCTTGAAGTTTTTTTGGCTGACGGAGTATTCCTTTCATACTGTAACCCGTTAAGCCTCTGGAGTCTTCTCAGAAACCACTGTGGGAACAAGGCGTGTTTGGGTATTAGGTGTGTTTTAGTGTCTGGCTAAAAACGCTGGTGTTTTCAGATTGACTATTTATTAATGTAACAGTTTCCACTCCCATGTTTGTTGGGCCGGCGAGCGGTGGATGTGTGTCATCCTGAGAATCGTAAATGGAAAAAAAAAGTGTTTGGAACAGAAAAACATTATGTCATGTACCAGGTTATTCATGCGCTCTTTCAAAGGCCACAGAACATCTCAACCCTAAATGACATTTTTAGGGGAATCCAGTGAACGCATTCATCAGTGTTACTCTTCAGTCCCTGTGGTTGGATTTAACCCTTTTAACCATAATTAGCTTCATATGAAGCTACTCAATCAACCAGTCTTGTACTGGCCTGAAGAGCTTCAGCCGAAACTCCATTTCCACCCCCGGTCTTACGTTTATTTTGGTTCTGGGTTTAACATGCCTGAAATTAGAAAGTGTCATCTCATTATCAGCAGGAAACTTATGGGTAAATCTAATCTCTGGGGCAGAAACGCAGGCTCTGATGGAGGATGTTTGGATTTTGGGAGCCAAAGGCAGCATCATGCTTGCCAGCTGGGTCTTGGTTTTAATGGATGGAGCCTGATGGTGAACCAGTGCAAAAACTCCAGTCACTTCACAGTGAGAAGGTCCAGAGTCATGTGGATTGGAGATGTGTGTGTGTGTGTGTGTGTGTGTGTGTGTGTTGACCTGTCCAGGATGTTTCCTTGCCTTTCGCCCTGTGAGAGCTGGGGTAGACTCCAACACCCGCCACGACACTAATTAGGACAAGCGGCTATGAAAATGAGTGAGTGAGTGAGTAAATAGCACCTTTCCGCAGTCACTTTACAGAGCACAAATAAAAGGACAACGAACAAAAAACAGTTAACAGACAAATTCAGTGGCAAAACAAACAGCGGAATTTTGAGAGCAAAGCAGGAAAGACGGTGTAGAAGAAGAAATCGAGAAGGAGAAGTGGAACAGCACAGAGTGAAGAGAGAAGTCTTTATCTTTTGAAGAAGACAGCGGGGACGTTAGGCGTACATTTGGAGGGAGGGAATTCCATAGTTTGGGGCAGAGACACTAATTGATGTACCACACATGGTAGCGGACCTCAATTTAGGAACTGGGAGGAAACTGGTATCAGAGGAGCAAAGCGAAGGGATGGGAGTGTATGAATGGAGCGCTTCTGTGCAGTACGGAGGGGCAGAGCCGTTTTTATGGTTGATTATTTCTTTGCAGACAGTCTGGCAGGTTGCTTATCCTTTGAGTTGATTTGCTTCCTCTTTCCAGGCTAAATGAATGTGAAACCCAGTCAGAACAAACGCAGACACACGCTTTCTTACATAGACATGTCCTTACATAACAGAGCAGCAGAGAATACACAAGTACAGGGATGCTTGCAGGCAAAAGTGTTAATTAGGTCAACAGCCCAAAGCCACAGCAAACACAGTGCTTACCAGCATGATCCTGGAGAACTTCTGCTGCGTCCTCCTGACTTTAATATACAGAAATGTTTCCTTGTGGAACTGAGAGAATATGCAGATTTGATATCTTGCTAAAAATCAAGTTCGGTTAAAGTTGCATCTCTGTTTCGGCACAATGGAGGGTGGCGGTGGTCTAGCGGTAGGATACTTGCCTAAGGCTCGAATCCCACCTCCAGCACTACCATCACTGGGTCCCTGAGCAAGACCCTTAACCCTGAGTGTCTTCAGGGGGACTGTGCCTGTAATTAGGACATGGAAGTCGCTCTGGATAAGATGTAAATGTAAATGGAGGGAGTCCTTGATTACGATCAAAAATAAACAGAATCACATAATAAACTAATCACAACGATCCAATATGCTGTGTGTAAGAACAGTGTGTCAACATAACAGTGGTGAAGAGAAGCCCCAGAGCTGCTGAGAAGCTTTCGCTGGGGTAATTGATAAAAAAATCTAGATTCTACAATTCTCCTAGAGTCTAGTTTGTGTTGGTCACCCAGTGATAGAAGTGAATTAGGGTCAAGATGCATCCGGATAAAGCTCCGGTTTGTTTCTCGATTGTCTGACAAACCTTTACACATGCTAGGAATCCGGGCGGCACTGTGGAGCAGCGGATAGAGCTGTGGCCTCACAGGGAGAAGGTCCTGGGATCGATTGCCAGGCGGGACAGTCCGGTTCCTTTCTGTGAGGAGTGAACACGTTCTCCCCGACTGGCGGCCGTCCAGGGTGTTTCCCTGCCTTTCGCCCTGTGAGAGCCGGGATGGATTCCAGCACCCCCACGACCCTAATTAGGACAAGCAGCTATGAAAATGAGTGAGAGAGAGAGAGAGAGAGGTTGAATCTGTGTGTTTAAGAGAATTCAAGTCTATGATGGCCATTTCGGTCCAGTTGTGCACCTTGGAAACACATTCCTTCAAGAAGATATTGTTTCACCTTGGGATGCTACACAGCAGCAACAAAATACATAATTAACAAGTTAAAAATGGAAAAAAAAAATCAATGATAGCTTGTAAAGTGTTCCTCGCCGCAGTGGAAGATCCCTTTTCAGTTTGGGAGGAGAGTAGATCTTGTCTGTGATGGAAAACCTGCTGTTTAACCACTTCAGCAGCATTCGAAACTTATTGTACGGCGAAAGCTGCCCAGTGGTCAGAGACGAGTGCTCTGTGGGGCTGAACGAGATGGGCAATGTTTTAAAATCCTCATTAATTTTGCATCATTTTGAATGGTACTACCGGTGGCCTGTGAAGTAAACGACTCCCGGATGAACAGTTTATCTCCAATTAATTTGTGATCGCATTTAACAAGCTGGACAGTCATTATTTGAATGCGGTGGGAGCAAAGTGGTGCAGGCACCATGTGCTCTTTCCCTCATTAACGTGCTCTTTTAGCTCCTCGCTCGCTGTCTGTCCTCAGTGTCCTTGCTGTCTGTCATGAAGGCATACGAAACCCTTTCCACTCCTACTGAGATACTTTGAAGATCTCACCCACAATCTGTAACAAAGCCCAATTCAGGTCGACTGCCTTCATCCGTCAGAAAGACCCGACACAACACAAACGATCTATCAGCGCGGGATCCAGCCGGGACGCGTCTTTTCCGTTTCCGTCTGGCTCTGAAGTGATTAGAGAAAAGATTTTTATCTTTCATTTTTAAACGCTGACATCCTCCTTTCTTCACGCGTGACATCGGTGTGGATTTACAGGCAAAAATCTTTTTCATTTCTTCTTTTTCAGTCTTTTTATTCTTGCCGTACCTTTAAATCTGACCTCACCGTCTGATATACGACATCGAACAAGCTCTAAAACACACGCGCAGGGTTTTAAACGCTAAGATGGTATCGAAACCACGAAAGTCTTTAAATTGCGGTCACATGACTCACACGAAAGGGTCAGCGGTGATCTGCGATGGACGGGCATCATGCCGACCGATGGAGAGGTGAAAGAAGGATCAGTATCCAGCAGGATCTGGATCAGTGCACATGAATGAGGGCTCAGTTTTTGGCAAACAACACGTCCCTGTGGCCTGTTTTACTTCCAAGTTATAAAAGTGTCGTAAAGCTCTTTACCACCCAGTGAACTACCATGAATATTTTATGAACCATTTATAAACCCTATATTAGAAAGGGAGCCAAATACCTACCAGGATAGAAAATGAAAAGTATTTAATATCTAATACAATTACGTTCAGCAGTATAATCGTAAAAGCTTACCATGTGTAAGGATTAACACATGATCTCCAGTTTAAAAGGGAGGGCGAGTGCGTAAGACTGGTCCTAACGTCCCGCGTGTGTCCTTGTCAGGCTGCGGTTTTCTGCATTTCTCCTCCTTTAAAAGAGTAGCGGCTCTCTGTCCTCGTGAGCCGCCAGCCGTGACAGAAGAGATTACCCGAGTCACACTCCCGGGATGACTTCCATGTGCTCCAGCGGCCGGCCCACACTCATTGTGACACATCGCAATATGAGTCGGGGGATTAACACTTGAGTGGGAAGCCAGTAAAACGAATGGGGGGAAACCCGAACGGCGTTTGATTTTAAGGCGAGACAAAGCATGGGCTTATCTCCCCCTGAAACTGCACAAACATACCTTTTCTTTCTTCTCTTCAGATGTGTACCTCAGAGGCATGGAGGCAGAACGAGTGCGGGGTTTGTCAGGGCAGATGACAGTTTGTTGTTGTTGTCGTCTGAAGACGGAGGGTGTTAGATAGCGAGAGATCAGAGAGGATCAAGGGAGACGTGTGTGAAACCGGAGCCGCAGTCGGTCGGGGCGGGAGTCACACCAGCTCAGGTGGTGGAATAATCCCCCTTTAGGGCTTCAGCGCCAGGCCACCCAGGAAAGCCACCTACAGCCGCCTCGGAGGCTTTAAGAAGATTAATGAGCGAGAGACTCTCGTCCTGGAGTGAACTTCACCCCTTCAAAAAGCACCGGACTCTCTATGTGCTTGCAAGCGAATCAAATAAGAGAATAGCGTCAGGATGGGCTTTATGGCCGCTGGAGCTCCCTTAATCCGACTCGGCCTCCTTTAAACGGTGAACGTTGGTCATTTACTCGCCTCTAAAACCTCCACTCATGCTGAGTGCCGGACTCAGTACCAGTTGTTCATGAGTCGTGAGGCTGCCACCCTTAAAATGTGAGGATTATTTTATTTTTTAGCCTTTTTTTCTTATTTCCCTTTAAGACGGGACGTAGCAGCTTGTTTAAGACCACTGCTTGGATGATCCTTCTCCAGAGTGACCGTCGTTCTGAGTGTCCGTGTCTGGACTTGGTTTTCCAGTAATGATACTGGGGTTTACAGGAAGAGGCCAGTAATGATTGTTAACCTATTGATTGTTGGCGATGGGGCTGGAAAGGAGGAGCACCTTGCTGCCGTGATGCTTTAACCGCCGAAACCTCAGATGTGTTCAGATGTACAATTTACAACAAAGAAAAGAGGACAAACGATACACAGACCAGCTTTTAAATCATAGTGATTCATGATTTCATTGAAGTGTGTTTCAGTTTTTTATTGGGTGCATTTATATTATTGATAATAATATGTTTGTCTATTATGATTATTATAATTGTCATTATTATTTATTTTTAGTAGTAGTATTAAACATTGTAATTGCATATTTAATTTGCATTTGTTTAACATATAGTAAATGGATATTATGCCACTACTGTTTGTATTATTGTTACAATAATAATAATAAATGTAACGTATTATTTGTCACACATTATGATCAGTTCTTCCATCCCAGAGCATTTCTTCCAAAACTGTTTTTTTTAAAATAGCGGCAGTTTGAACAGGTGACTTAACTGGTTTTATTTATAATTAATAAATGCTTTGAATTTAATTTGAAACAAAAGCAACATTTTACAAAAGCTACTAGCATTTCAAACCTTTAAATCACCTGTTTCCTCTTTGGTTTCACTCTTTGCAGTGTAAAAGTTCTTAGAGTTCTGCTGTAATTTCAGGAGTTTTATTTGTCTTCTTAAAATCCCTGATTCTGGCTTCTCTGTACTTCTCCATTCTTCTCTGTTCTTCTCTGTACTTCTCCGTTCTTCTCTGTTCTTTTCCATTCTTCTCCATTTTTCTCTGTTCTTCTCTGTTCTTCTCCGTTCTTGACAGCAGCTAAATTTAATGGCGTCACTCCTCTTTAGAGCACCCTGGAGATCCGGACCACTTTCACCGTCACTGTTTAGTGATCAAAGCAGAGTCTGAATTTCAGGTTAAACCCAAGCTTTATTTGAAACCTTGGCTCTGCGTTCATTAGGGCTGTGTTTAATTTCCAGATCCGCGCTCTCGTCTCTATCGTCTGTCTCGTCACAGCCTCTGTTCCATTGCCGTGGGGCTGCGTGCTTCAGAGCCATCTCGTGTCACCGTGACGGAGCAAACCTGTGTCAGATTACACAAAGAGGCCTTCTTATGAACCTTTAACGCTCTCTGGTTCAGTCCTCTCTCCCAGTTTGGCTTTCTCTACAGTTACATAATCCAAATGCTCATATTGTGATTAAACTGCTTCACGTCGTGGAAAAAACTGTCAAATCTCTGGCTTTAAACCAGTCTGCCAAAAGAAATATCAGCTGACTGGAGCTGTAATTGGTCAGGCTGCTCAAAGCTTACAGTAAAAACTCTGTGATTGGTAAGAGGACTCCTGTTGAGAGCATATGCAGCCCATATGCAGGTGTCGGTATTGGAAAGGCCAATTTCACAAATAACTGATATTAAATGTTCCGGTAAATGTAAGCTAATACAGCGTGGTGTGTGTGAGTGTGTTTATATATTCATGAAATGAGGAGAGTAGCTACAAACTGAAATAAATGTTGAATTGTTGAATTCTTATCTAACACTGCAGAAATGCACCTTTTAACTTTATGGTTTTGATCTCCAGCGTGGTTTTGGTGGCATCCAGTCAGAACGTAGAAGTAAAGAGTTCCTGAGCTAAAATCAAAGAGACCTTTTTTCTAACCAAACATCAGCTCAAAAGCACGAGGGAGGAGACGTGGACCACCACTGTGGTGGGTTTTCCTGTAATTTATGACGAGTCCCAGTTTGTTGAAGAATCGGTTGAACCCACCATGATCTTGGACGTCTTCGCCGCTGCTAAATGAATTGGCAGTCTGACACGTTACAGATACTCAACACTCATTCTTGCACCGATTAAAATAGAACATAGCATAAAAAATCTGCAGAATTTGACAGCGACTGCGAGCGTGCCGTAGCCTATCAGAACAAGCCGGTCCCACACCACATCCATCCATTACTACGTTTAATGCATCACAGTCGCTTTGATACAAAACACCGGCTTTCCGAATCTGCAGCTTGGGCTAGAGATGAATCAGCCTCAAACCTTTCAAACCTTTTCCTGAAACCCATTCCTTTTTTTTTCTGGGGCTAAAACAATGTGGACGGTGAAGATTAAACATCATTCTTATACCTTTATTCCTTCCTTTGATGGTTAAGGAGGGCTTTAGCCTACAGGTATACCTCTGTTTAAGATCAAAATCATCTCTGAACTCATTTTAAATCCTGCATCTCAGCTCAGCAACACAATGTTCTACCCCAACTTGCTCAGTTCTTTCTCCTTCTGGTCTTCAGACCACGGCGGGATTAGCTCTCAAGATCTCCTGAAGATCAGGCAGGCATAGACTGGTATTGATGGCGAACAGTGTTTCATCACTTCCTCAGCGCCCCTTTTGTTTCTCTCTCCCACCGACTCTAGTTTACTGAACGTAAGGGCAGCGAAAGAAAAAAGCACAGCTTTCAGTCATCAAGGTGTCATGCCTTTGATGGCTGTGCATGTTGATGATTGGGCACTTGCACGATGAATGTGCATGATTTCTGAGCGAGGTACAAAACCACAGCTTAAGAAGCTCAAGCAGAATGATCGAATCAGGGAGGGCAAAATGACAGTGTCCTATTGCAGGGCTGCAGTTCGTGACGTTATCTATTTCATTTTGAGAAATTATCCCTTCAGTCCAGCTTCAGCCTGATCTTAGGAGTGACCACTTGTCTTTATGCTTGTGTGTTTTCAGGACATGGCGACAATAGGCTGCTGATCTACTGAGTGCCTCTTAGGCTTCAGGCGCCATGTTGCTGTCTCTGACCTGATGTTCTCTCTATCCGCTTCATCTGCCATGGATGAGCTGAACTATCCGCAATCGGACGGACCGCAGTTGAACCCTGGAAGCTGCGGCCTGGTCTCCACCTTGGGGGTAACGTATGGGTCACGGGCTGACCGCTCAAACATCATGGCTCAGTTTCGCAATCAGTTGAAATGGAAATTTGTTACAAAATCTGAAAATAGCCATATGCCATAAGGGAAGCTCACACTGCTTGCGCAACAGGAAACGCAGCATGTTAAATAGCACATAGTCCAAAAGTTAAGGCTTCTTCTGGAGACTCCGGTCGATGCGTGAATGCTGCGAATGTCAGTCAAGATGTGGCCTTTAAAACACTTTCTAAAAGCAATAAACATTTTCACATTTTAGACTTTTCACACTTTTTGTCTTCTGTGTAGTTTTTATCACTAAAATCAAGGACCATTCTTACAGTCATAAGAGAACGTTCGTACTATTGTGTTGATGCGTTTGGGTGATGACATTTTGACACATGGCAGATACAGTTCTTGATAAGTGCATGTAGATACCGAGCCATCATTTGCAGGACGTGTTTTCCTAAGTTTGAACGATAAATGGCTAATATTCAATCAATTCGTGCACAGTGTGGCTTTCACACTTGCACGCAGAGTCCATTTTGGTGGAGCAGCTTAAATTGTGTTTCAATTGTGTGCTGTTTGACACTTCCACCCGTCAGCATTACCCAGAGGTGCTTTTCACCTTCACTCGCACTTCCTTTCCAGTGAATAGCATGTATTGTCTTTCAGAGACCCATGTTTTCTTGCACGTCATGGAGTTTCGCACAGCCACCTTATAACCTGAACTGGTCTATGCAAACTGGGAGCCAGTAAGTATAGCTACTTTTTTCTCAATTTTCATTGTCATTTTCCTGCCAAATGGTGGAGGGCAACCTTAAAGTGTGTTTTTCAGTGTTGTGTTTGTGTACCTACAGTCTTGTGGGCTGTTGTTTCTGCCATGCAGTTGTGGTTAATACCTTCAAAAGTGGTCTAGGGTACGACACAGTGAATCGAATCAACCCCTCACTGATGCTTGTGGGGAACGAAGGCTAGCCAGTTTGAGCTGATCGCACAGAAGAGCTAATGTAGCGTAATTTGCTGAAAAGCTTCATCCTGGCAAAGAAAAGAAGGTATCAGAACCCTAATTTCATCAAAGCTTGGGGCTTCATAGGGGAAAAGCAGTCGTAGTGATCATAGGAAGTGCTTACTAAGAGAACAAGAACATCACAACTACTTCCTGGAGCAATTAAAGTATGCGGCCTGGTCTGATGAATCAAGTTTACTTTAACGTCATGTTGACGTCTTGCTGCATGTATGTTGTTTCATTGGCACAAGGATCCACAACGGAAAGACGAGCCAATAGAGGCAAAACTGTGTTCTGCATCAAGTCTCGGATCCTGGCATTCGTGTGGATGTTGCTTTGACAGTGTTGGCCCACATTAAAACTGAGGAAGACCAAGCAATCCCCTTCATTCCAGCCGGACTCCCTACGGGCAGTGACCTCTTTCAGCAGGATAATGTGCTCTGCCACCCTGCAAACATTCGATGTGTCCCAGTTCAGGCGTGGCGTCATCTGAAGGCTGATTCTGTTGCAGAGCCACAATTGGGACGTCCCATGTCGAAGGCTCCTTTAAATCAGTCTGAGAAATGCATGGGGAAGGAGGATCTAACAGGTGTATCCTTAGCAGCCTACCATTTCCCCAGACTCAGCGTGCAGCAGAATTTTATCTGTAAAAAAAACTAATCTAACACCAATCTGTCTGCTTTTTGTGCTTTAGTATCAGTTAGTAGTTAGTCTTTTGTTAATAGTCGTGGTTTAATAGTTTCTGGGCGAGAGGTGCGACGGCTCGTCAAAGCCCAGACCGTTTCATGTGACGTTCATGTCTCAGTCCGTTCTTTTGGCCTCTGAAGGCCACATCTAGACTGCATCCTCTAATTCTAACCTGATTGGTGGAGCTTAACGTCCACATTGGCCAAATCACAGTTCGATTGATCACCGATTTGACTCGTCCAATCCATGAGCGCCTAATCTTCCAGCTGAGAAGATTTAAAGGACCTGCTGCTAATGTCTCGGTGCCTTTAGTGCATGTAGCCGGAGACAAGATACTAGGCACAAGATACCTTTTTATTATCTTCTAATCATGGCACGATCACTGTCAGACCTCTTTGAACAAACGCAATAACAAAAGAATTCCTTCTGTTGGTAAAAAAAACCCAAAAAAACCCTAATATCAGAAAAAAAACCCTGATATCTAAATAAATAAATGTGCTATCAATGTGGAGGGAGGTCAATTTAGGCCAAGAATATTGTTTTTTTTTTTTTTTTGCTCTGTTTACTCTCCCCATTACCCAGAAACTGCTTAATATTTGTGGAAGAGGCGATCGGCTTTAGCAAATCAGTACAGGCATTTGAGTGGGCGAACTGAATATGTGTGAGCAAAGGTTACTTTGTTCAAGTCAAGCAAAATTGCAGTCTTAGTTTTAGGATGAATAACAATTTGTGGCTGATGCTAGCGTCACTCTCAATGCTACATCCTGTCTGCCCACGTGCTCGGATGGAAAAAAAGCAAAGCATCTAATCAGTTTTTACTGTAGCTGGGGAAGTGGACGAAAAGGTGTGACCTGAGAACTCTCAGAATATTCTGTTGACACGTTTGCACGCAGATAAAAAGAGAAACTTGTAAAGCGGACCACCCATGTTGGCTAGAGTTGAACTCTTTAAAATATCTACAGCAGCCTGACTTGTTTAGACATGGACTCTGAGGGTTGTGCTTTGGGATCTGACCGAAAAGCATTACCTGCAGATCTTTTATGTTGTGAGATGGGGCTACTTTAGCACATCCCACAGATGTTGGATCATGTTGAGATCTGGGGAATTTGGAGTCAACACCTTGAACTCTTGACCTTTCATGTTCCTCAAACCATTCTTGAACCATCTCTGCAGTGTTGCAGGACACGTTATTAAAGGAGCTACAGGTTTTAGTTTAGGTGGGTCTCAAAGAAGCATCAACAGCGAAGGTTTCCCTGCAGAAATTCACCCTGAGCATCTCACTGCCTCCACCGGGACGCCTTCTTCTTTTGTCTCTTCTTCACACTGCACCCCGATGCCGCCAGTTCCCCACAGTCGTCCCCCTTCTGCAGCTTGCAGCATTAGCTGCTCTGTGCATCACTGTGCTTGGGCTCCCATGACCACGTCTCCACTTCACCGGTTGTCTTTTTCTCAGAACATGATTTGCAGGTACTAACCACTGCATACCAGGAACACACCACAAGACCTGATGTTTTGAAGGTTCTCTGACTCAGTTGGCTTGCCTATTCCCCCTCAGGTATCATTGTATTGAGATGAACATTGTTACCCATTTGAAATATCTGTGGCTGTAATCTCGGCTGATGGGTGCCTATAATGTAACAAGGTTGGATTAGTGAATGTCAGGGATGTGTAGTTCGGCGCACAAATAAATAGCAAGTATCCCTTCTGCATATCTGGATTAAGTCTGGTTAATGTTTACACTACGCTTATGTGTAAACAGAAGGTTTGAAAGATTATTAAGAGAATTCATTAAAGGTACATCACACAGGGTTCCATAAATCGAAGAGCACGAGTTCTTTAACTTCACATTTTTAATATCCAATATGCCATGATGTATTTGGAAACTGTTGTGTTGGGTTTTGTGGCTGCAATTCTCATGTAAATATTGGACTGAATGAAGCAGCCTGGTGCTTTTGACTCGAAGCAGTGGTTCGTTTCTTCACCCTGTCATGGTCATAATAGCGGAGATAAGAGTATGCAGCTTGTTCAGGCAGCAGAAGGGGGTTGGGGTTACGCAGGCAAGGGGCAGAACATTCCAGGAAAGGCTCGCCATTCCAGAAGCATGCGGAGAACGGCGCAGCACAACAGCACATAGCCGAGAGGCTGACAGCGTATTAGAGGAATGCAGCCACCACTGTGAGCCAAAGCCTGCAGTGACACTATTGGATCAGGAGAGGGGGTTTTCCTCTCACATCTACAGAGCAGTCTTCAGTAATGCCTTCGAGCCTTTCTAGCTCTTCAGGCACCGAGTGGAGGCCACGTTAGTTCTTCACTTTCATGGAAATATACTTAGAAACCTAGTGTTGCAGAGGGGCTTTGTGTGATTATTATCAATATTCCAATCCCTTAATGAGCGCTTTCTTACAGAACCTGAATGCGGTGCCTGGGTGGAGGCAAGGAGAACAGGAAGCTATATAATTGTAATTATTTTATTAGATTTTAAAGCCCTTAATGGATTGGCACCTTCATGAAAAACGGAAGGACCGACAGAATCCTCTCCCAATCAGACCAGCGACCAGCGATCAGATCAGCGAACGCTACTTTACGTATAAAAGAAGCGTAGAAAGACCGAGGAAGTAGCTTTTAGACTTTATGAACCAAATTCTGGAAACACAGTGGCTCTGGAAATTCCAGAAGAAAAACAAAACAGCTAAATAAGAAGAAGAAGATGAAGAAGAAGAAGGATTGAATACGTTTTATTTAGGAGAACATTCTGCTAACACGTTAGTCTGGTTTATCATCTCTCCTCTGTTATTTATTAAGTACCCAAGTGTCTCATTTACATACAAATATGTAAATGAGACATCTCGCGCGTGTAGGCAAGTGACCCAAAGTGACTTTGTTCAGATACGTTTGAGACCTTTACCCTTATTCCACCAGAAGAAGAGTTTCTTCAACCCTCTGAAGCCTTTTGATGTTTTTTTGTCCATGTATTTTTACACTGTGGTTGTTCTTTCTTTCTTTTTTTTCCGCTACTTTCTGTTTTCATTTCAAGAGTACAGATGAATTTCTTAATAACAGATTGCTTACTCATCCCGTATGTATGTATGTATGTATGTTGTGAAAGAGAAACTAAGCCCACTGTAGTGGTTAATGTTTTGAAATCACTCATGCTTAAGGAGCGTTTTATGGCGTGATATTTGAGCGTGTTTCTATTTTCTCCTCCTGGTTGGTCGATAGTCTAAAGGTCTGTCTGATAAAGACACCGACTGAAAGGCAGGAGTGGGAATAAACACTTCCTTTAATACACGGGTTATTTCCCAGTCCGGAGTGGCTGAAGAGAGAGAACTGAAAGTAAGCGTCACATGACACGAGCGTGACTGGATAGGTAGTGAATTAATGTACGTCATGCCGAAAGGAAGTGCTGTCTGAGGCTGAACTTCAACTGCAGTTATGATCTAACTTTAGGCTGCCTTAAAGGTAAGGACCTGTTCTACCCATCTCAGTAAATGTCACTTTCTGAAGGTATTGTATAGACTAAAGGGGGCTCTGTGATTGGTGATTGTGCCACCTGGCTAATGGTGACCATCCTTTCCTGTGTCAGGCATGTTTATTATCGATGGTTGACACATGGAAACTGAAGAACACCACAGTAGTTCTACCATAAAGAATGATAGTGATGTTAAAGAAAGATGTCCAATTGCATGTGCGCTTGTATTGATTACAGCAAATGTGATTTTCAAGGAAAACAGGTATGAACTTCTAAATAGTATGAAGATATGTGGGACTGGAGGGACTGGGTTGTGCTTTCATTTGGAAAATCATTCTAAAAAAAGCTGTTAATGAATGACTTTATGTCTTAAAGGGAAGGTTGAGAGACTGATGAGCTGACATTTTGACACATCCACATTTCAGATCATAAAATATTGAAGCTGTCTGTATATTCGAGCATCCATTTTTTGTCCTAACTCTGTTTTTAAACTCTGTTTGGGGGATTTTTATGAATAACGTCAAGGCTGTTTTGAAGGGAAATTTCTCTGGGAAAGGGATTTTCTGTTCCTATTACTGTGCAAACACATGTCCATTTTGCCAAGAAGCCAGTTTTATGTCGACCTAACATAGCTAACATATATGTTTGTGTTTCACCTCCCAGGCAACTCCACACCAAAGGCACTTCAGAGATGCACATGGACATTTTCAGCCCCATTTTACCTGAACTAGACTTCCTCACCAACGAGGACATCTGTCAGGTAGGCCTTGGCTGTTTTCCCACTGGGAGTGGTGGGGCTGGGCTGCTGAAGAGCCTGGTGGTTTTGAACCTCCTCTGGTATCTGTCTAGACGCTCCACAGAACGCACTCCTCCTTTTGTCAACAACTGTTGTTGATGGGCCGCTGCAATTCTAAAGAGCCTGTTTGAAGACTTTCCTTTACCTTTGAATGCATCTGCAGTTTGACAGGGAAGGATTTGTTTTTGTGAGGTTTTGACTAAAAGAGCTTGTCAAGAACGAAGCTTTCGCTCGTGGCCCGTCTCCTAGTTTTCATGTTTTACCGTAAGACCGAGCCAATGACTGACCGCAGACGAGTTTTTCTCTCACTTTCTTTTCAGCCCAAAATTCATTGACATTTAAAAGTCATTGTCTCTTTTGCTTTCTGTTTCTTCTCATCGAGGTTGGTGTCCTTATTATTTGGGTGAGCTCACCAAGTGTAGCCAGAAATTTGAATAGTAGTCATCCGTTTTATCATCCAGCCGGACCATGTTCTCTTCTGCACGCTCACTTTAAATATCACTATCTTTTGTCTTTCACCTGAACGTGGACGCTCGGTTGGCTGCTTTGAGCACGTTTGTTGGAGAGCTGGAGATACTGGTCAGATACTGGTCTAATTGGATCATTATTTTCTGGATCACAAACATCACTGTCAGCAATGGGTCCACCAGAAGGGTGTTTGAAAGGGCGTCTCCACTCTTTCTGGAGATGCAGTGTGTGTGAACTTACTGCCAAACTAACACCACCAATCACTTGAGAATGTTCTGCTCATTACCTCTTTAATCTTCTCCCCACATTCAAATAGACTTTGTTTCCCTGTTTCCACTGCTCTCAGTTCGACCTATTTTAGAACAGTTTCATTCATTCATTCATTTCATTTCAGCATGATGTCGTTCATGATGTTTCAGAGGGCAAGGAGTCGACAAGAAGCTGATCGTTGTCTCAGTTTCTCTTCCACAGTGGGTTTTTCCTCTAGTTTTTTTTTAGATTTGATATCAGCGGTGGCCCAGTGGTTATGGAGTTGCCCCGGATCAGAAGGTTGTGGGTTTGAACCCCTTACCAGTGGGTTGCCCTGAGGTACCCTTGAGCAAGGTGCCGTCCCCATCGGCTCGCTCCTCCCTGCGATGGGCTGGCGACCTGTCCAGGGTGTGTCCCCGTCCTTCACCCTGTGTGAGCTGGGATGGACTCCAGCCCCCCCAGCGGCCCTAATTAGGACAAGCGGCCCAGAAAATGACTGATATCAGCTGTTAAATTAAAAAAGTACACACTTTTCCAGTTATTCTGATTCGGATTCTCTTCTTCACAGAACTTCGTCAGTGTAAAAAAAAGCTTTTTAGGCTTGAGTCACGCATAAAATTGCATCAATAGCAGTATCAGGGGTCCAGAGAAGTAGACATCCAGTTGCTGCAGTACACTCACCCCTTCTTTTACTGCTGTAGCCAGTGACGCAGTCACCGGGTTACCGATTAATACCATGCTCCACTCGTGTCTTACTTCAAATGAATGTGGATCTTACTGGAGTCAGTCCTCCAGCTACCGAGACACAACTCCATCTGTTTTAAGAGTCATGAAAATCATGAGAAATAAGTCGGAAACCTCTAACGGGGGGATGAATACTTGAAATATACTAGCGCGCTGTGTTTTTTGCTTATCAGGTGCTCCATAAAGGAGAGACTGAGTAAGCTTAGCCAGTAAACGCTGCTGTGACAAAAACTCTGACGAAAAAGAAGAATTTGAGGTCATGATAGACCCGTGACTAACACTGACCGTGTCGACCAACAGGAAGATCACACTGTCTTGCCATCTTGCTCACAAGGCTCACACATACCCTTAAACAAAGAGGAGACCCGTGTGCCCAGTCAAAGGTGTACAATCCTGTACGGATATGTTACGGTTTTGTAAAACACTCTGGAAGAGTTATCTCGTCGTTGAACACGTGTCAGTTATCACCGTCTTGGTGTGTTCTTATGCAATGTTTTTTGCTCATGTTGTTGACAATGTGAACCTCAGGACTTCCTCATATTGTTTAGCAATAGAGGTGTTGTTGTGTGCAGGATGTTCATCTGAAGAGTCAAAATCAAGACAAAACCAAAGAGCTGTTTTATCTTTACCGCCTGCTCAAGTGTGATAGGGCTGTTTTTGAACGTGTAGCTCGGTTTCTTTCCCATGCCAATCACCTATGTTTGCCATTTCAGCCATCTTTTCTCCATCATTTCTGCATTTGTACATATATTTTTAGATCATTTCTGCCTTTAATCATAGTTTTGTTGAAGCTGGCGTGTCGTGTAGGCTGTAGTGCTTCACAGTGACCGTAAGTAAAAGTTAGGATAGTTTCCAGGGGCGGCAAAGCCACAAAGTCCACATTTTACAAGCCCGTCCATCAAGTCTAAACAAAAGGCCTGATTAAAAACATAGGCATAAACACAGACGCCTGTTCATGGTGAAGTACAACATCTTCCACACTGGTTTCAACTGGGAGTCCTTGATAGACCTTTCGTTTTGGCAGCTAGCTTTTTTGGAATTGTCTCTTTTGAGACAGATGATAACTCTTTTGCTACCTTTACCACTCGTGAAGGTTCGTTCATTTTTGCTTCCTCTTCATCTTCTTCGCTTGTTGAGCAAAAGCAGATGGATTAGCCTGATCTTCACTCCGAAGGCTGCCGTGCGTGTTAAGAACCAAGCCAGGACATGAGTTTTCAGAGCATACAACACTTCCACTCCGAAAAGAAAAAAAATATATATCAATTTCTCTGAACTGATGCCCTGAATGCAGTCTCTCGATCATCTCCAGCCACAAAATTCCAGAAAGACCTGAGACTGCACAAAGCCTGTGGTGAATTCTGCTATGGCCTTAGATTGAAATACCTGACTGCTGCAAAGATTGGCTGATATTATTTCTGGTGTTATAAATGAATGATAATTTATAATAGCTACCAGTGAGCCCCATGCCAATGAAGTAAGGCTGAATCACATTCGTTTCTTCCAGTGTCTGCCATCTGACCCAGCCAGCTGATATAGGGGCAAAAAAATGCATCAGTTCTGGGGTCACCGGGACCAGGAGGGCTTAAAAAAAGGTGGAACCTGATCCAACATCAATCGGTAGCTTTCGATCTGGGTCCCCTTTGGAAAGGTTGAAGAAAGAAATGAACAAGCTCGGCTGCAGTCAAGGGTAAACACAGTACCAGGTCACCTGAAAGGACCTCCAAAATGTCTGAGGGTTTTGTTTACCCCCAGTGTGGCCACACATGCGTGGCTGTGATATGGAGAATATGGTGAAGTTTTCTAGTGGGTAAGAAGAAGACTGGGACTGAACTAGAGAGTGATGAGAACGTGAAACCACAGTCCAACCGCAAAGTAAGAGCAGCGTACAGCGACCTCAACTTGCATGCTACACACACACGCACACTCACACACACACTCACACACACGCAGACACACACACATATGCTCTGAGAGAGAGCAGAACATACAGTTTGTAGGGCATGCCCCTGCAGCACCAGGTCTTCAGTAGGCTTTTGTAGACTTGATTTCTTGAACTTAACACAGGGCCACTTTTGAAATCAAAAAGAGATTAGAATTTAAAAAGAGATTACACCAGACGAGAAAGAGATTTTTCTACCTTATAGTCAGGCCGCTGTAGGCTAGGCTAGTGAGGTCAGACTTCTGTCAAATGAGTCTTCAACTCAGACATACAGTTCCATAAAGGATCGGAACAGCAAGGGCCGTTCATTTGCTTTTTCCTAAAAACTGAAGGCCTTTTTGGTCTGGCACTTAATATTTGATGTATTTAAAAGATCTGTTTGCTCTTGGGGGTTTGGGTGTCTCTTTAGTCTCTTCTCCAAAAGATGAAATGCCTGAAATGCATCATGATCAGAGGGTGGTGGGTTCAAGTTCAGGATCTGTAGGTTGCCCTGAGGTACCCTTGAGCAAGATACCGTCCCCATCACTGCTCCCCAGATTCAGATTCTTATTGATTGCTTTCCTCTGGATGTATGATCTCTGGATGATCTCGGTCAGGATGGCCGAGCGTTCAAAGGCGCTAGACTCCAGGTTCCTACCTTCCTGTAATGCGGGGTTTCTGGTCTCCGAATGGAGGCGTGGGTTTGAATCCCACTTCTGACATGACTTTTGGTGGCCTAGTGGTTAGGGAGTTACCCTTGCATTGGAAGATTGTGGGTTCAATTCCCCTCTCTTGCCCTGAGGTACCCTTGAGCAAGGTACCGTTCCTGTCACTGCTCCCCGGGCGCTTTCAATAGTTGCCCACTGCTGCATGGTGTTTGAGTGCCTGGGTTAAATGCAGAGGTCCAGTTTCATTGTGGTTCACTGTGTGCTGTGCTGTGACCTCGCAATGATAAGGGTTGTCACTTTCACTTTCTATATTTCTGCTCATGTCCAGTGGATTTGGAAGCCTCCACCCCTGCCCGGTGGAGATTATTCATGATGTCACTGGCTGTTGCGATTAGGTTTTTCTTTACCTCTCACAAGTTCTTTGTCATCAGCTGTTGTTATTTTTGTTATCTGCCTGGTTTGGTGTTGCTCAGCAGCACCAGTGGTTTCCTTCTTTTTCAGGGCATTCCAAAGGGCTATTCTGGCTATGCTCATTGTTTGTGCAATGCTACTTTTGGATTTTCCCTCTTTTCCCGAAAAAAGGGTAAGCTTTCCTCCCATGAAAAGCTCTTTGGTTTTCTTGTTTTTTTTCCCTTTTAAACAAGTGGTTTCAGCGGAGAGCAGATCTCACAAGAACCAGTCAGTCTAACAGAGCATGTCTGTGCAGCAGCAAACACCTGTTAGTCCTTCCTGTTCCAATACTGATGTAGGAAATAGCGATAAATCTACTTCAGTGATTTAACTTATCCTATATATATATATAATGTAAGTTAAATATAAGTAAGAATAAGCTCAAACAGAGCTGTATACTGATCATTATATTAACTCAAAGAAAAAGAATCATGATGTTTTTAAGAAATAAATGGCTATAGCAGCATCACTCCATTTCTTGTTACTCTAGAGAAATGAAATGGAAGTACTGAAGGAGTGCAGAAGTTGAATCATCCTTACTGATATCCTATTAGTGCCAAATGACTCCTCATTCATGTGGATTCCCAACCATGACACTGTTTGAGACGCCACGCTGTCTCCGAGGCTAACAGTCATAGGCTACTTATTGCCACGGAAGACATTGATCAGTAAGCCATAGCATCGGTTTCTAGGACTCCAAAATGATTAGGGTTCCCGTGCAAACTGTTTTAAAAGCGTTCTTTTGAGAACTGATCTGCTTCTCTTCAGAACTTCTTTTCAACATTAGAAATGCGGAACTCATTTGCCAGACTGTACAAGAAGACCTCAATGTGATGAAGCATCCTTCTGGGTTAAATGTGGTTTAATTGCCTCAGACCTGAAGTCCCATCTTCAAATCGTCTTCAGGAACAGTTCTCCAGGCTTATTGAAGGACATTTCAAAGTCTGTTGCGAGAGTAGGGAGCAGCTTGAGGAGAACCTGGAGAGAGGGAGATCTGCTCTAGAGAGTTGGTCAAAGACAGGATACATGAGTGTGAACGAAATGGAGGAAAGTGGAGTGGTTAGGATGGAGGGAGTAGCGGTAACAAAGGTGGGGGAGTTTAAATACTTGGGATCAACAGTTCAGAGTAACGGCAAGTGTGGAAGAGAGGTGAAGAAGAGAGTGCAGGCTGGTTGGAATGGGTGGAGAAGACTGGCTGGAGTGATTTCTGACAGATGAGCGAGAGTAAAAGGGAAGGTTTACAGAACAGTACTGAGACCAGCTATGTTGTACGGGTTGGAGACAGTGGTGCTGATTAAAAGTGTCAGAGTTAAAGATTCTGAGATTTCCGTTGGGTGTGACGAGGATGGACAAGATTAGAAATGAGTATATTAGAGGGACAGCTCAGGTTGGACATCTTGGAGACAAGGTTAGAGAAGCAAGGTTGCGTTGGTTTGGACATGTCCAGAGGAGAGATGAGGAATATATTGGGAGGAAGATGTTGAAGATAGAGCTGCCAGGAAAGTGGGGAAGAGGAAGACCAAAGAGGAGGACATGGTGAGAGAGGACATGCAGGAGGAAGGAGGAAGGAGGAAGATGCAGAGGACCTGGGAGCAGCCGAAAGGAGAAGAAGATTTCAAAAATCTTCTTCTGCCTTTTGTTTCTGTTCTCTGTGGAGATGATGTCACACTGTTTCTGTCTCTGCACCTGCTCAGGGACTGCACTGAAAATGAGAAACAAAAACTTTGTCCACCAGAAAGGCTCCATTTCATCCCCCCCTCTGCATGTTTCTCTTTCAAACCGTCCGCCTGTCCTCCCTCACCACATCCATAAACCACCTCTTTGTCCTTCCTCTATATACTCCTCGTCTCTCCTCTGGACACGTCCAAACGGACAAAATCTCACCTCTTTGAATTTGTCACTAAATCAACCAAACTGTCCCTCTAATAAAGTTGTTCCTAATCCTGATATTCTTCCATCTTCGTCACTCCTAACACAGATCTCAGCATTCTTAACTCTCCAGCTCTGCCATCTTGTCTTTTCATCAGCGCCACCATCTCCAGCCCGTATAGCATACCTGGTCTCAGTACCGTGAAATACATTAAATGCACTAAATATGCACAAATATTCTAGCATTCTACCTAGAGGTGGACTATATGTTGATATATTTTATTTTATTTTGTCATCCGTGCTTAAAGAACACAGAACACCTTCAGAACAATCTCATTACAAAGTGTCACATCATTATTTTCACCTTCCAAACATGTTGCTGAATGTAATGGAGTGTGCTAGATCTAGAACTAAACCCAGACATAGCCCTACGAAGCAGTATAGTATTTATAGTATGCACCAGCCTTACCAGTTAAACGTCGTGTGTGAAACGCAAATGAGAGGACTAGTTTGGCAGGTTTGGTCTCAGTACTGCTTTTCCATGGGAAGCCCAAATCAGAAGTTTTCCACAACAAACCATAAACAAAGCCATTTGTACCCTGGATGTCATGCTTCGCGTTATTTAACACGGACTCTTGCAGCGTCTCAGCCCGTGAACCTGGTTAAGGAATGAATATCCCAGTTTATCGCTTCAGGAAGTGCCTTCCTGAAAAAGCCTTGGCTGCCCTTCACTGTTGTGTGTGTGATCAGCCCTTTTCCTTGAATTCGTCTGTTCGTTAATCACACATTTGACGCTGTCCTAAAACGATCCAGGAACGATGACAACACTGAACATGTGCTGTGCTTTCCGTGGACTTCCATTAAGCGATTCCTCGGCTTGCCACCCGTTCATACGCGTTTCAGCCATTCATGAGTGATGAATGAAAACGTCGTGGCTGAACACAGAAAGGCAGCGACTGAAATAATGTGCTGCTCAGCAGGGAACCACTAGCCCAAAGAGAATAATCATTAAATAACGATCTGCGAGCATTAAACAGAGGCCCTCAAGCCACCACAGTGCTCTAGAGAACCTGCATGCTGCGCTGTTTACACTACAAATGCGGTTGAGTTACACCATGTACAGTAAAGAGGGCCTGACTGCCAGTAACTCTAGTCACTTACCAACAAAAGCATCATTTCCTGAAAGCTCCTCCCCTCCTCCCCCTCTCGCCTCCCCTCCCCTTCCCACCACCTTCGGCACGAAGGAGCTAAACCACAATCAATATGACTGAATATGCAAGGCAAATACCTGTCACTCCTCTTTTAGTAAAAGAGGAGAAAGTTTAGAAGGACACAAAGCAGTAGGAGCAGAGGCTTCTCCTACGCCAGCCTGGTTCCTACCTGGTGTGTGTCTGTGTGCATGAGTGTGTGCGCGTGTGCGCACGCGTGTGTGTGTGTGCCTGCGTGTATGTTTGAGAAAGATTTCTGGAGCGGAGCTGTGGAAGTGCATTGGCTGGTCTCTGTCCCGTCTTCCCCCTCTCTTTATCTTTGTCCCTCTCCTTGCTTGTTTTTTGTTTTTTTTCCCCTTTTCTTTTTTTTCTTTTCTTCCTTTTTTTTTTTTTTACTGGAATGCCAAAGCCGTGAAGCTGCCGGCATTTTCTCCAGCGCATGGATGGACCTGTTGTTTTCTGGAGGTGACCAGCAGTGAGTTCTTGGAGGAGCACTGGACTCATGTCGCTCATGCAGTTTTGGACTAAGTTTTATGCAGACCTGGGACGTCCACTGCCCAAGGTAGATGTCCGGTTTTTACGGTTGTTTTCCTATTTTTGGAACAGATCCCGTTCTTAGTTCACCTCAAAGCCGCACGGTTAGAGAGAGTCTTTTTAAAGGACGTCTGTCCTCGTGAATTGTTTGTCCTGTTGGTGAACGAGCTGCGATTTTGGGTCTTTCCCATGTTTTTCAGGGAAGTGACTGCCAAAATGCTGGCTGTTCTACTTTCTCTCCATTTATTTTTTGACTGTTGTTTCCTTGATGAGATACAAGCACACACTTCCTTCTCAACACGTTCTTGCGTTCACCTCCCATCTCCCCGTTCTTGAGAAATAATAGGCGACTGACATTACACTGGAAAAGAAGGTATCCACTTTAAAGGCACAATTCTCATGATTCAGAGCCAACATTATTGATTCACGAGTCTATGCATGCGCTAATCATGACAAATCGGGCTCCACGCTGGGTTCCAGTAAGAGGTGGACACAGACGCTTCTCAGATTCTGCTCAGGCTTAAGTTTGTGTTTCTTGCACGGCAAGAACCTGTGCCGAACCTGTGCCGAACCTGTCCTAACGCAATGTTGATTATGCATGATCTGCACACTGTGTCATCATGAACTTACAGAAAGTACAGAACCTGAACAGATCCTGATCTGGATCAGTCCCACTTTTAGGGAAGCTGGCAGTGCTTTGGAATAAACTTAGTGCACAGGACTCAAAAGTACACATCTATACTGCGTCTGTGTTTTCTTTTCTCCTCCTCTTCTACTCGTTGGGGGGAAAAAATGTGCTGTCTCAGTAGGAGGGATTCTCCAGACCCAGAAAAACTGAGCACCAGTGTCCTGTCAAATGCTATGGTCTATTTTAGGCCTGAACTAAGGCGCGTGCCTTACTGGAAGAGAGTGATGTAAGGCTCTGCGAGGAGCTCATGCACTCGGACACCTTTGGTCAAACACGACAGGCCAAAAAAAGGACGCAGTTCCTTCTCTTTTGTGGCTCATCTGCTCATTTTTGAATCGGAGTTTAAATTTTTTCATTTATGTCTACTTTTTCGGACTCCTCGCCATTTTTTTTCTTTCCTCTCGAAGCTTAAAGATCCACTCGTATCTTCGTTATTTCGAGGATATGAATGTACAGAGACGTCGTTAATCGTAAACCCGCGTACAGATTTATGAAGGATTATTCCAACAAGCAGAGGCTGCTCTTCAGCCAGACGCACGACAGCTGACGTGGGAAAAGTCTTTAGAAATGCCAGCTAATGGCAGTTTTCACGAAAGGTCGGCGTTCATTTTGATCGGTTATTGATTGCTTTAGGTCAGGTCGACCTGATCAGGCTGTTTTTTCTTCTCTTCTTTTCTTCTTTCCCTCCTTTCATCCTAACAATCTGCTCTGTCTCTTTAAAGCTTCCTTAATACCCCTGATGTTCTGACACCCCTTTTTTGTGACCTGTTTAATGTCTGTTTCTAATATTCTGTCATCAAAGGAACCTTTATCACTTCCATTAACTGATCTGGGAGCTCAGCTGGATTCGTTTTTTTTTCTCTTTACTTTTCTCGCTTTCTTTGGAGCTTTTCCTTCCTTTCTTTCTGGCTTATTGTCTTGCATTGGCCCCGTTTTTCATTTCTCTCCATTTTTATTTCTTTTCGCCCGTTTCCTTTCTTGATGTTCTTTTGTCTCTTTTTCCTTTTCTGTCATTTTTGTTACATTTCTCCGCTTTAAGGATTTCTCGGTCACTTTTGTCCATCCTTTTTTTCCAGCCGGTGATCTTCCTTTTCACCTTTTATTTCCCTTTTTACTTCCCTTCAGTTATTTAACTGCCTCGTTTATGTGGCCGTCCTTTTTGTAATGGTCATTTCTGCCATCTAATCTGCCTTTCTTTCTTTCTTTCTCCTGTTCGGTCTCTACCGAGCCCGTGTGAGGTCGGCCGTTTGAGCGATCCAGTGAGAATAAGTGATATTAAATGTATCAGGAAGCTCCACTGGTGTCAGCGAGGTGATAACTCTGTTACTGCCCCACTGTTTTCCCGTCACTGCTTACTGTCAGGGTTCAGCCGGTGTCAGTCGCTGTGCTGTAACCTGACACATTGTTGTAATAGTGAGGCATTATTTCACAGTATTAGCGTCAGAGGTTTCGCTGACATGGAAAACGATGCTGCATCAGAACCCCCCCAGCATGCACACACACACACACACACACACACCACTGCCTTTACTCATCTTCCTGCTGACTAGCGTAACGGATGTCTTTACTGTTTTGTTCAGGTGTGCCTCTTTTTCCTCGTTTTTCAACGTCACATGCAGTCAGCAGCTCTGACGGGCTTACCGTAACTGAAACCATCCAGGTGGTCCCTGAAGACTAAACGTCACTTCACCCCCCACCCCCCGCACACACAAACACCGCTCGCTCCGCTTCCTCTTTGCTCTCAGCAACAGAGCCGTAACTCACAGTAACGCCAGCTTAGTTTGGCACTTTTGGCCCCGTGTGTGTTGCCGTAGCTGGTGTTTGGCTGTTAAAGTGTTTGTGCTTTTGATGGACGCCTGCCTCCGGACAGCTTTCCTCTCTGTGTCCTTCTCTCCCTCGCTCAGCTCCACTCCGAGCCACACAAAGCACTTCAGAACAGGCCTTCACTACCGCAGAGCACCACGTCCCAGACACGAAGACCGAAATCATCCGTTTTCTCTTCTTTGAAATGTCACCAAGCCTCGCTGAGGTCCCTGAGGTTAGGATCTGTCAGACAGCAGGCCAGATTTCACCCCCAAAATGTTCTCACTTCTGACCTTTAGATGATCGTTTTTGGCCTTATGTGGATTCTCTCTCAAAGCGTCACAACTACACTAATAACTATTCTGCTTGGAAATGGCAAAGTGCAAGGCCACCCGCATATATAATGTATAAATATATATATATATATATATATAATGCTGCATGCAAAAAAAAAGTTTGGGTGGTTTTAAATAAAGAAATATGCCAGATTTAGGGCTGAGAAACTAGACTTTTTGTAATTTTACCAATTTTCTCAAATTCGAACAATATGGATGGACGGCCTATATTTTGCCACCGTTTCGAGCCACTATTATATTCTAGAAAAAGCTTAGCTCAGTTAAAAAGGCTATAATTAATTTGACTTGAATACATTACACTGAATAAAACGCCTCTTTACCGAAAACAGTGACTTAATCATAAACTCTCGTGTGTGTGAAACACCAGGTAACCCTTGTGCAAGAACAAAAAGGCTGCTTCATGTCCATGGAAAGGGCTCGCTGCTTCACTTGATGAGATTTTGAAGTTTCTTTGGGAATCGTGATATTGGGTATAGTGTCCATATATGGCATTTTAGCCATTCCACCCGCTTCTACTGTAAACCGATTTCCCTCGAATGATTTAAATTATACACGTCAGTAAATGTATGCGATGTTGTTCTCTTTCGCTGTTAGTCAGTAGAGATGTTTGTAGTAACCCAGTTTGAAGTGTGTAATTATGCTAATTGCATTCTCCCCAGTAGATCACGTTGCTTGCGAAGCTTCTTCCATGAAGCTTAATTACTGTCCGCCTTTAAATTATACGAGAGAATTTCCTTCATTCCCCACAAACGAACAGGCGCCATATGCTAGAAACCGACCGTGTCTTTGGCAAGGCTGCTTAATGCAGCGCAGGCTAGTTTGTATTTTAGTTCTGCCCGAGTTTCTTTCCTTGTCCTCCTAACAGAATGACGAGGTGCTGTGCAGAATAAACCAAGTTTCTTTATCATGTTTCCTGGCTCTGGAATACTGGGGGATTCCCTGAGTGCTGGCTCAGCAGCACAGGAATGGCTGGTTCTTCCAGGAAGCCTCAACTCCGCTCCATCCCTGCGGTCGGAGAGCGAGGAGAAGCGAAGCAGGATCAGGAACCATAGAGTTAAACAGCTGGAGTGTATGGCTGTGCCTCATTTTCTTATCACAAAGCTGAACAAGGATCTTATCGTGGAGTTGCTTCTTCTCTCTAGAGCAGCGTAAGCATGGTGTGGAAACCTCTGTCACATTTAGATTTTTTAGCTGGTCTTAGGTGGCTTTTGTGACCTAAAGCCCACCAGTGATGACCTACAGCTTGCATTTCTGCCATCCTCCTAACTCCTAACCTTTCAACCATACAAAGAAAGCAACAACATATATGTCATCCAGTAACGCGCGAGATGGGCAGCATCTCCAGCGGCGTAAGGAAAACACTGCTGCTGATCGTATCATGTCCCCATTGGATTGCGAAAAAGCTCTTTATTTGGGCAAATGTGGTTTTTGAGCACACTGCCGGGAAACTCAAAGTGCTTGTTTAAGCACTGACTGACTGGAGAGTATGAAGTGGAAGAGGAACATGCAGTGAAAGCACGGCGGGACTCATGAGACCAGTCAGAAGGATTATATGTAACGTTATGTAGGCAGTTATGCCTCCCAGAGATGCCCAGTCCACTGTTCCAGGCTGCCTCCAGAGCTGTGCTGGTTCTCTCTACGCATCATCATCATCATCAACGCTGCACTGCGTAGAAATAACTTTCATCTTTTTCTGGGCTCAGAGGAAGGAGATAAATTGGTGTGTCAGACCACCAAGGGTGCGCTGATGTTTGTTGACCCGAAGGTTATAAAGTGATGGAGGTGTCGCTGACCCAAAGTGTTTGTGTGTGATAGAGAATTCACAGATTTGCCTTTAATGAATAATTTGCCATTTATATATTTTTAATTGGATCTTTAATATCGTCGTGCACAGGGCAAGAAACGTGGGCTTTTTCCTTTGCTCACTGGCTGCAGTAGATACATTTTCTCCTTGGCAAAAAAGCATAGACCTCCTGTTCTTTATCTGGGCTCTGCTGTCCTGTAATACGATGCTTCAGCTCCGAGATCCATTTGTGCATTTTATTAATTCTAGACTGCTGTAATTAAACCGGCATGTTAAACCTCATAACATACAGTTAGCTTTTTATTTTTTAAATTTGCACTTTTTTCCCCCAGAATCCTTCCTTTAAGGCTGATTACAGCAATAGTTTGGACGTAATGAAATACAGCAGAATATTTGTAATATATTATTGTGTATTAGCTAATAGTCCTCTTCTCCGGAAAAGATTCATGTGCATGCTGTTCCCCTTTGCAACAGAAACAAACAAGCAGCTCTGCTTTGAGTCAGACCTGGCTTGAATAGCGTTGGCAGGATGTTATTGGCAGCATTCGTTTTTTCACTCAGTTCAGAGCAGCCGCGCTGCCAGGCCTTTTCAGCCTCTCCCTGGAAATGATCAGCAATGCTCCAAGGTGAGCCTTCCCATAGTCATCCCACAGCTGCACACCTCATCCGCAGGGCGTGTTCCACTTTCCCTGGAAAAGCAGTGAAGACTGGAATTTGCTCTCTGTTAAGTGGTGGAGTGTAAAAGAGCATCAGAACATCCCGAGGCACTGACTGAGAATTTATCGCACGCCAAAACAATTGAGAGGAAGGTCATAAATCACCTCGTGACATCAGGGATACAGTGAAGCTACAGTGAAATCAAAGTGAAGTCTCCCACACGCACACAACAGCTTCGCTGATCAGCCAGCAGCTTCATCCTTGAAGATCTAGCAGCAGAAGATCTGCTGTCTCTGAAGCGAAGCGCATGCGTTTCTTTAGCTCCATGTCTTTCAGGCGATGTGGGCTCTTCGCTGTTTACTTAATCCTCTTTGTTTAAGGTCAGGTCCACCTTCGATGCCTTGTAAATCATCTGGATGTTTATTGTAATGCTTGTATTTCTTTTGTTTTCATGTCATGATATTTATGTTAGTGCGGTAGCAGGAGTAAGTCGTTCAGCTCTCAGATTGCAGTCCTTTCTGCGAAACCAGTGCATCTCCAGCCAGGACCCCCCAGAGTCCAAACTGTCATTCGTTCCACTTGCTGAAACATCTGTGTGTGATAAACACAGCCCTTGATTACATGGATTAGGTACGGTTAGAGGTGGAACATAGAAAAAATGTGTGGACTGACCGCTGGCCCACGAAGACAACCAGATTAGACGGACCTCTGTCCCACAAAGATCCGTCAAACTGGCCTATTCATGGAGCGTTTTGAGCCATTTCTTCATTGGTTATATATTGAGAGTAAAAGAGAATCAGATCGTTGTTTGATTGGCAGTTTGGCACTGATAGTAATTGACAATAATAATATTCATCATTATAATAATCACTTTTCAGATGTGCGCTCAAGAGCAGTGAAGAACCAGAGCCAAATGATCATCATCAAATTAAACTTAGCGTCCCGTTCGGTCCCGATTTTATGGAGAGCAGCGACAAAAGGTGTGAAGCAGATACACAACTTCAGACATTCCTTGTCTTTTCAGTGACTCATGTTCTGGGTTGAAGACGTTGTAAAGATAAATGATAAAATGCCACATTTTATGCTTTTCTTTTTCAAATCCAGCCCAATGCAAAGAAACAGTAACTGCATTTCCAAAGCGTGATGTCTGTAGGGGCTGTGTAGTAATTGACAGACATCATCGTGATGTTTAGCACTAAATTTCAGTGACCAAATCATCTCCCTAGTGCCGGTGGTCCTGCATGCAGGCTCGTTCCTGGTCGTTTACTGCTTTCTGAGTTAACTTCCATATGTGTGTCTTTCACCAGCACTTCTGGTTTTAATGCCATGCTGCGAGGAACACGATGAGAAGCGAGAGCCGATATTTTCCTCACATGTATCCGCTGATGTGGGTGCATAAACGTTTAGAAAATGCAGAAATCCACCCTCGATAAGTATCACTAGATACTGTAGTGGCTTAGAAATGTAATGCATTCTGCAGAGATTTCAGCAGAACAGCCAGATCCAGACGTTCTGATGCTCTGGAGGACAATGAATACACCTTGAACACCCAGTGGATGCCATCAAGTCTTTGAACCCATTACCTGCTGATACTGCAGTTTTGATGCCGCTTCTCTTTTCTGGTTTAACCCCTTCCCACTTTCAGTTTGAAGCTGTCTTTAAAGGAACAGACTCTTCATTATCAGAAGCTCGAGATGAAGGCCTTGCACACCGAGTGGAAAATATTTGTACAGTTGTGTTGCAACAATACGTGTGACTTTTTGTGGGTTGCATCATGTTCTTAATGTGCATACAGGTCTTTTGAAGCAAGCTGATAAATCATCTAAGCCAGTTTGAAAGCATGATTTTGAACACCTTTTCTCCATTTTCTTCTGTGCAGGATCTCCTCTGTATAGATGATCAATCCACCTCACTCTTCGCCTCTTCTGCCGATTCACTTTCTGAATATGCAGATCCATCAGCGTTGCTGCCTGACAGCCTGGCAACTGTCCCGACCATATGGGACATCAGTACACCAGCACAGAACCAGGAGGTGAGGCTCATCTCATGCACCCACTCTCCAGCCCACACACAGACACTGAACAAAGCACCACAGGTTTCTTCAGAACTCCGATATTGTTTGTTACACTCCTACACTTTAACGCTTGCTCTTTGTTGCCGGTATTTCAGAAGATGGAACAAGAACCAAGAAACGTTCCGTTCACACTTCCCATGAAATTGAATTCTGTTTTTTTTCCCCTCTCGTTTATTCGCTATTTGCTTTTCTTTTCACTTTCAGCCAAATTCCAACCGATTTCAGGGTTTGAGGAGTTTGGAGGACATCACTGCGATAATCAGCACATCGCCTCTGAGGGACAATCAGGTAGCTCCTTGTTTTCCTTTAGGCGTAAACTAAAGCTTTCTTGCTGACACCACTATAAACGCACTTCGTTTCATTTCGATCTATTTCTTTTGCGCAGTTTGGGCCGAACTGATGGAAATTCGCATTTTGCATTCACAAAATTGAAATAGGAAATACAGTTATTCGCCTATATGTCACAGTTAATTGAATTTGGATTTGAATTCTTTAAATTATTGACTCAGGCTATTCAAATGACTGGCCATGTTTAAGTGTTTCTTTGATCCATTTTGCTTTCGCTTTCTTTTTGAGTTTGGGTATGGGATATGTGGGTGATTTTTGTTCCATATCGCGGTTAGCCCTTCTGATCGACGCTTCTCTCTTTCTGTCTAAAATGCAGAGACCTGCGCAGCCAGAGGAGGAGGAAGATGTGGAGGATGAGGAGACAGAGGAGCTGGGCCACGTTGACACATATGCCGACTACAAACCCTCTAAATGTAGGCTCCGCCTCCTAATTTCCCAAAGTGACTTTCACATTTGCCTTGGGATATGCTGTGCATTGTTTCTCCTTTTCTGTCCTTATTCCAGCCACTATAGGAAGTTCCCACCCTGACAGGGTGGTGGAGACGAACACTCTTTCCAGCGTCCCTCCTCCTGACATCACATACACTCTCTCTATCCCTGAGCCCATCATCAGCAGTGGCTGGCTTTCCGCTCTGCAGTTAGAGGCCATTATCTACGCCTGTCAGGTACGTACACTGTCTTAATCTGGGATTTGCTAATCTGACATGCAAGATTTGTATCTGAGCCATTCAAGCAGCAGCAGTTTCATTTATTTAACGTGCTTAAACTGTACAACGGGCAACCGTTTTATGCTCAAAGTGTCAGACTTGGCTCGATATATGCAAACTCAATGTTAAGCGACACAGATCACAATCGACTTTTCACTTTGCTCACTGTTCTTTTGCACTGCAGCAACACGAGGTAATCTTGCAGAACAACCAGAGGGCAGGTTTCCTCATAGGAGACGGAGCAGGAGTGGGCAAAGGTCGCACAGTGGCGGGCATCATCTTGGAGAATTACCTAAAGGGAAGGAAGAAAGCACTGTGGTAAGGGATTCATTTAGGCCTGGGGAAGGACTGCTTGGAGCGGTTTGATGTTTTTCCTACTCCAGAGAAGCTTTTTCATCAGTTGAAACAGATGCACAGTGAAAAAGTTACCTAAATTTAAATGTGAAGATTATACAGGACTGGTTTGGAATCCCCGCTTTTTGTCAGAAAGGAGAAAGGGTCAAAGGTCAAGTTTTTCAGTGATTTTTTTTTTTACTAAATATTAGGAAAGTGACCAGTTTTTCTGTACAGTTTCAGATTGTTTGTTGTGGTTAAGTATTAGGCCCCAGGATCGGAAGGTCGTGGGTTCGAATCCCAGATCAATAGGTTACCCTGAGGTACCCTTGAGCAAGGGACCGTCCCCATCACTCCTCCCTGGACCGCACATATGTCTGCCCCCTGCTGTATGGTGTGTGTGGGTGAAAAGCAGAGGTTGTTTCGTTGTGTCTCACTGCGTGCCATGTTTCGCAATGACAAATAGTCACTTTCACTTTCAAACTCTAGGCTATTAAGCTGTTCAGTTATCTGTGTAGCTGTATTTGTTGACAGGGACAAGGATTTACGGCAGGGAGGAAAAGGGCCGCGCCGATAAACATCACTATTGCTTTTCCTCCGACTAAGCACTGTCTCTGCTGTCTCTTCTAGGTTCAGCGTCTCCAATGACCTCAAATATGATGCAGAAAGGGATCTTCAGGACATTGGAGCTCCCAATATTCGAGTTCATGCCTTGAATAAAGTGAGTGTGCTGCCTGTTTAGCCTGCAGTCGCCTACTTTTAAGATCCGCCAAAATCCACTTCTCAGTGAGGTAATGACAGTACTGAGTGTGAGGAATTGTTACTTTGTCTTGTCAGATAAAGTATGGAGACACAGCTACCTCAGAAGGGGTCCTGTTTGCAACCTACTCAGCTTTAATTGGAGAGAGCCAGGCAGGAGGCCAGCTCCGCACCAGACTCAAGCAGATCCTGGACTGGTGTGGATCCGAATTTGATGGAGTCGTATCCTTTTCCCTTTGAGTTCTAATAACTGGGATAATGTGCGTGTTGTAGGTCGAAGCCTGTGTTTAGATCTTTATTGAACTAGAAACAAAGTAGCCCTTAACAGTGTCGCACCTAAAGATCATATTTGATGAATGCCACAAAGCCAAAAACGCCACTTCCACCAAAATGGGGAAGGCTGTGTTGGACCTGCAGAACAAGTTGCCTCTGGCCAGAGTGATCTATGCCAGTGCCACAGGTGAGTTGTGTGACCAAAGACATTTTTATTCCACTGGCGATCCAGAAGAGTGACGCTTCCTTTGTCCCTCAGGAGCTTCTGAGCCAAAGAACATGATCTACATGAGCCGCCTGGGCATCTGGGGAGAAGGCACCCCCTTTAGAGCATTCGAAGACTTCCTCCATGCTATCGAAAAGAGGTACACACCGTCTTTTTTCATGCATGTGCTATGGACTTTTTTTTTATGGACTGTTTGAATTTAGCTGCTTTCATCAACAGTTTAATGAATGATCTTTGATCGTGATATTCAAGTTTCTAGATATAATTAAATAACAAATAAATAAGAGCATTACCTTAAAAATGTCAGTGATGCCAGTTTTAATGAGCTTATTGTTTTATTGATCGTGTTTTAATAGAGGTGTGGGTGCCATGGAGATTGTTGCAATGGACATGAAGGTCAGTGGGATGTACATCGCACGGCAGCTGAGCTTCTCAGGGGTCTCCTTCCGCATCGAAGAGATCAGCTTGGACGATGACTTCAAACTCGTCTACAACAAAGCTGCCAAACTGGTGAGAATCACATCCCGTGGAAAGCTTGTTTTCCTTTTTTTTCTGTTGCTAGTCTTTGGACTTTGATTTCCTTTGATTGAAACATCAAAGACATGTTTCGCATCAAAGAAACATTCGCCCTACCTGGGCTGGATTAGTTGAACAGCGTGATAAACTTTCCAATTTTTCCTCCGACATGCCGCTTTTACATCCAGACAACAAAATGATCTCAGAGCGAGCACGTTTTTGGTTAAATATAAATATAAAAATATAACCCACTTGAAACACTTTCTCCTGGATCTTTGATCATCTTCCAAAATAGCCAACATTTCGTGAAAAAGATGGCATATAAAGTAATGGATGCACATTCCAGGAGACCAAAATCATTGATCAAGTCGACATAAGCTGGAAATGTCAGGTTATGAGGGAGCTTTAGATTTAGAATCCAACCACAATGTTAGATAATATATCTTGTATATAGTAGGGATATCTCAGTTTATCACTGAGTTAACAGGATTGGATGTTTCACTGACCCACTCTCTGTGATCCCTCAGTGGGCCGAGGCCTTGGCAGTTTTCACTCAGGCTGCTGATTTGCTGGGAATGGTGTCCAGAAAGTCCCTGTGGGGTCAGTTCTGGTCATCCCACCAGCGTTTTTTCAAATACCTCTGCATCGCTGCCAAGGTGCGCCGTCTGGTGGAGCTGGCCAAGAAGGAGCTGGAGGCTGGCAAGGTGGGCATCGGCAGACACCATGGAGTGAATCGTTCAATCAGTTCGTTAGCCTTAGCGCGTTGCTTCGAAGGAGAAGACGCATGGAAGCATTTGATCGTGAGTGGATTTGTGTTCATTTTCCGCAGAGCATTGTAATCGGGCTGCAGTCTACCGGCGAAGCTAGAACCCGGGAAGTTCTCGACGAGAATGACGGGCACTTGAACAAATTCGTTTCTGCTGCAGAGTGAGTATAACGTCCCTCCCTGATTTTCGACCCACTGTGCCTTTTTATAAGAGCAGCCGTTTTAAGATAGAAATCTACAGTGTGATTATATGACTGTCTCTTTCCATCCGTAGGTTCAGAATGACTGAAATTCTCTCTCTGATATCTTTTTAATCACTGAGGTTCCATTTGCCCAGTTGCAAGCTATATGTGGTCAGATGGTGTGATACAACTACTGTTACCGCCATTGCTGTCACTGCTAAATATTTCTACCAAGAGCCTAAATAAGGGTCTTCTTTCCACTTGTGTTGCTCACTCGATATGACTATGTATAGTTATAACTCTCTCTGTGTTCTCAGGGGTGTGTTCCAGTCCTTAGTACAGAAGCACTTTCCATCAGAGAAAGAGCGAAGAGAGAAAGGAGCAGGAAGCAAGAGGAAACGTAGGTCTTCTCACTCTCGTGCCTCTGCATGAGAAGCAGCTTTGTTGTGGGCACTCAGTTTTAAAAGGTGTTTTAATGGTTAGGGTGCAAACCGATTCATTTCAGTTGATTCAATGTGAATGCACCATGCAAGTTTCCTCAGAAACCGAAAATGTGGAAAGGAGTTTGGAGTCTGGATTGTGGATAAGCGGTTCCTAAAGGAAACACACTTTATTCGCTTTTCCACTGTTTTTAACACTGTCCCTATTCCAAATGCCCAGTTGTTTTTTTTTT